>PVJS01009406.1:0-50422 GCA_004027185.1 Glis glis
GTGTTTTTTTTTTTTTTTTTTTTTTTTTTTTTTTTTTTTTTTTTTTTTTTTTTTTTGCGGTACCGGGGATTGAACCCAGGGGCGTTCTACCTCCGCACTACATCCTCGGCCCTATTTTTTATACTTTATTTTGAAACCGGGTCTCATGAAGTTGCGGAGGGCCTCACTAAGTAGAGAGAGAGAGAGACAGAGAGACAGAGACAGAGACAGAGAGAGAGCTGAGGCTGGCCGCGAACCCGGATCCTCCTGTCTCCGCCTCCCAAAGTACTGGGATTACAAGCGTGCGCCACCACGCCCGGCTGGCCTACTTTTAATTTTTATTTTGAAACAGGTTCTCACTAAGTTGTGGAGGGCTTCACTAAGTTTCTGAGGCTGCTCACGAACCTGTGATCCTCCTGTCTCAGCCTCCCAAGTACAAGTGTGCATCACCATGCCCTGCTGAACCTTGTTTTCTAGACCCTGATTTTTTTTTCCCCCAGGTGGTATTGTTTGCTGTCCACAAGTTTCTAGCCAGATTCTCATTGAGGGATAGGAGGTGGGGGTGGGTGGGTGGAACATTCTTGAAAGAAGGTAGACAGAGGATCTGTCGCTTAAGGTGGGCCATTGTGCCTTGCCAAAAAGAAGTAACCATTTACAAATATACATTTCCCCAGGAGTGTGGGCAGCCTCGTATGCCAGGCCAGTTAGTTCATTCAGTGTTATGAATGAGCACCCAGCTCAGGACTTTCAGCATTCTTCAGAGTAGTCTGGGTCCTTGGGAGTCCAACTGGAAGCAGTTGCTTCTTGTGGTGGATCTGACATGTTAGGGAACGGAATACATTGGCGTGTGCAATGGGACTTGCCATGATCTCTCCATCCTTGTCTCATCTGGGGAAAGGGAAAGAAACTGACTTAAATAAGTGTGTGGCTCTTCCTTGCACCATGGGCTCCTGAACTGTCCCAGTTTTCCTACTTGAGTGCTGCCATTTAAATACATGGTGAGTTAGTGTCTGGCTGGGCTTCAAGTGCTGTTGGATCATAAACAAAGCTAAGGCTAGGAGTCCAGAAGGGATCTGAGAACTAGGGGCTAATCCCTTGAGGACACAGCTAGAATCAGGCACCAGGTCAGTCAGCAGGGTTAGGTTTACAACAGAGGGTCTGGGTCCAAAGAAAAGAATGGATCCATGATTGAGTCACTTCCAGGATGAAGGACATCACTGAAAGTGAGAGTTGCCTCTGAGCATTTCTAGTGGAGCATCCCTCTTAAAAGAGCAAAACACACTTTCTCAACCCTTTTCTTGTGGTACTGGGAATTGAACCCAGGCACATTCTGCCTCTTAGCTACACCCCCAGACCTATTTTATTGTTTATTTTGAGACAGGGTCTCTCACTAAGTTGTGGAGGGTCTTGCTAAGTTGCTGACGCTGGCTGCAAACTTGTGATCCTTCTGTCTGTGCCTCCCAAATACTAGGATTACAGGTGTGTGCTACCATACTCAGCTTTCTCAACACCTTTAATGCACAGTTATTTGGCTGCTGATCAGAGTCCTTCAGAGAGAAGAGTTGCTACCTCTTGTTTTAGCTCTTGTTTCTTATATTACATCAACATTATCTCCTTTAGCGCCTAAGTATTTTCACTTCCTGGAAGTGTTCTTTGGATTCCTCATGACAAACCATCTTGATGCCAAACCATGCTAGAAATACTGGGTAGCCAGTGTCCCTCCTAAAAGGCATAGGTGAGGAGAGCTCACAGAGTAGAGTACAGTGCCAGGAGGTCTGGCCCACAGAGTGCCAGGGGATAATAGCCTCCTCTGCTGTAGACACAGACCTGTTTTAACATGAATCTGGGCAATACCAGCTTTCTGGCGGCTTTGTATGTGAAATCAAGGTCAAGGGAACCCTCCAAATAAACATCGCCTGATGCTACTTTTGATGGTCGAAACCATCGTATCCTACCTTCAGTGGATTCTCTGGGCCGGCATTTAGATGTTTACATTATTTTTCTTATCATCTTTTTTTTTTTTGCACAGTTCTAGGCAGAGATGTGAATAAATGTTAGCTGGGTGATCTAATCTGGGTCTAGGGACTGAACAGAAGGTGCAGATACAGGCACCCTGGATGTATAGGTGCCCATCTGAGTCAGAATTTCTTTTTAGGGTTTTTCTAGAGAGACCTCACAGGACAGGGCACTCTGCCATCTCTGATCCTGATTTCTCATGTATGTAACAGACTCCTTTATCTAAAGGAAAGGGCTATTAAATGAAAAGTTTTTTCTTCTTAGTTATGCTGTAAGCTCTCTGAGGACAGGAGTTATATATTTTATTAAGATAATAGTTATTTTCATTCCTCAGCCTGGATATTAAACAAGTTATTGTTAGCTCTCTGCCAATGCAGACACTCCACGGAAAGTACCTTCTCTATTAAAATAGCTTCTGCCTAGTCGGCCCTGTGTATTCTGAATTGGTTCTTTAGAAACGTTTGAAATCTTTCCTCCCTCCTGCTTTTGGTGCTCCATCTAGATCTATGGCGGCAGAGTTGAGACATCTAAATTCTACCTGTATCTATAGAGTTTTGCTGTGTCTTCAGGGTAAGTGCTGTGTGGGGGACAGAATGATCTTGTTAGGGAAAATCAATCTCAGGACATTTAAGGGAAAACCCAAGGCAAAATAATAAATTGTCAAAATATGTGCTGCCAGATAATACATGGTATGGAAATTGATAGCAATCCTCACATCTGTCTCGCACCTTTACAAAGCACAAATATCTGCCCAACCGTTGTCTCTTTCTAGTTTGTTCTTTGGATAGTTCAGTGAACTAGCTGTTAATCCTCCTTGTTGTAAAGACTGGGACCATGGATGCTGAGGTTTTTTTTTTTTTTAATGACTTGCCTGAGGTTACAGCTAATTACTGAGTGTGGGTGAGTGGGGCGTTGAGGACTCAATCCTCAGGTCCCCTGGTTTCTAGCAGCAGGAGGCTGTCATTGAAAGAGTCTAACCTAGCTGTCTTTCTGCTCCATCCTTGAAGGGAGAATAGTTGAGTCCCTTGTTGCCCAGTTGTTCCTGCCTCTCAGATCTAGGCAGTGGGTAAACCTGGAGCTTCACCCCCCCCCCCCCAGCTCCTTCCTCAGACTTCCCACAGCAATCTCCCTGCTGGTAAACACTCTGCAGGTCCCAGTGGCAGTGAGGTGAGGATGGAGGATTGTTCTGACGATGCAGTGCAGGGCTGTGGGATAACAGATCACTGTTATTGAATACAGAAATTATTTACAGGGTATTCTAAAGTGTCCTGGTTTGGAATGAAAATGTAGGACTCAGCAAAGAGCTCCTCCCAGAATCTAAGAGCCTGGCCTGGAACTTTAGGGAGGATGGCTATCCCAAGCTAGGGGTTCAGAGTTCGAGTCCTCCTTGTATCTTTAACAAATGAATCAGTGTTTTTTATATTGAATGAGGAAATAATAATATATCTCACTGGGCATGGTGGCACATGCCTGTAATCTCAATACCTGGGAATCAGAAACAGGAGCCTCAGCCAGCCTCAGCAACTTAGTGAGATCCTGTTTAAAAATAAGAAATAAAAAATGGCTGGAGGTGCAGCTCAGAGGTAGGATGCCCCTGAGTTCAATCCCCAGTACCACACACACACACACACACAAAAAAAAAAAACCCAAAGAAATAAATAATGTATCTCTTCCATCCACATATTATTCTGAAGATATTCTGAGGGAATGGCTATAAAGAGGTTCTGAAATGCTAACTGGGCAATGAAACTAGAAGATGTTCTTCTTCAGAACTACACAATAGTAGATTTTTAACATACTAAAGCCTCTCATTAAACTTTCCATCACTTCCTCCACTGTCGTGTCATTGCTCGGCCTCTCTCCTGTGCGGTTAATAAAGCTCCCAGACGTGGCTGTGATGGACAACAGCTGCAGGTTGGAAGTGGTTGGCTGTGGAGCCCAGATACCCGCCACATGGTGTAATTGCCCTTTGTGAAATTCTGGGGTGAGAGGTCAGCCCTGGTTGCCCATCTTTGTCACTTCTCAGTCATCTGTATCTGGTGGCAGTTGTGTTAGCCCAGCATCCTTCCCTTGCCCCCCCCCCCCCCCCCCATGGAGCCCAGGAAAAAACCATCTGCTGAGTTGGCTTTCAGAAGGTTTTTTTTTTTAAATACCAATTTCCCTTTGTTCTGAGGCAACCTCCAATCAGGGCTGGTGTCTGCTGGGTTTGGCGAAAGGCTGGTATTGTGTTTCATGTTCCCGGAGGAAAGGTTGTCCACTTGCTTTTCTTTTTGATTCGATTCCCTGCCATTCTGCAGACAGTCAGAGACTGCAGCTGCTGCTGCCAGCTGGAAAGGGGGGACCCCTTGTGTAAGAACCTACATGTTAATCCCTTGGTAGGGGGAGAAAAACAAAACAATACCACCCCCCAAAAAACTGAGAAAACAAAAACAAAACAGAAAAAATAAAGCCACTGCTAACAAGTCTCTCTTACTGTCCCCATCCTGTCCTGGAAGTCACACCAAGATCCTGCTGGCTGCTTACGGTGAGGCCTTGCTGTCTTGGAGGCTTTCTTGATGTGCCTTTGGTACCAGCCTCTTAGGTTTCTTGCTGAAGAACGTGACCTGCTTGTCAGAGGCGTGGGATAGGCCTTCTTTTTTAAAGCCTGAATCATAGAGAAAGCCCATTGACTGTGCATGTTGCTTTCCTGGATCTAACAACAGCCAACATTTCGGTACTTAGAGTAGCTGGGAACTTTGCCAAATACCTAACAGGTATAGTCTACCAAATTGTCCCCACCACCACAGGTAGGTGTTATTATTCCCACTCTATGGATGAAGACAGTGAGTCACAGAGATTCCCAGTGACCTGCCCAGGGTCTGTGAGGTAGCCAGGAGGCGGGGACCACAGAGTGCTTGCCCTGCTGGTTCTCTGGCTGCTGGCCCAGGCTCCTCAAGGAACAGGTGGGTGGCTGAGCCTAAGCTGGGGGCCAGGGACCCTCACAGACTAGCCCTGCCTTGCAGAGGACCCATAGTGAAGCGTTTCCTTGATCGTCCCATTTCTCTGTCAGTGGAACAACAGCTGGATGCCAGGGCAGTGAGAGAGAGTTTGGTCACATTCTCTGAGAGCTGTATAGGATCTTCTCTCCCTGGAGCACATGATTTTCTCCTCTTTCCCAACATGTTTCCCCACATTAGTACAGCTTATCCTGGAAGATTGAGGAGATGCTTAGATGCGTCCTCTTGGGTTCTCCTGTGACATTGCAGCCTGTAGCATCTACTCTCCCTTATCCCACTGTACCTGGGGGACCTGTGCAAGGAGGCGGCCCTCTACAAAAGAAAGGGTGCATTTGCTCTTTTCTGGTGATGGAAATAAGGGTCAGGGAACCAGCACACGATGAATTCTGTGAAGTGGTTGGTGGAAATCCATAAAATTCATAAGCTGTTCTTCAACATGCCGTTTTCTCCTTCCTCCCACTGTGGGGCTGGGCTCCTGATCAGATCACTGGGGATCTGAGGATTCCCTTAAGGCAGCATAGAAAAAAAAAAACAACAAACATCTGAGGGAGGGAAGGAGGGAGTGAGAGAGGGAGGGAGGGAGGGAGGGAGGGAGAGAGAGAGAGAGGTTTCTCTTTTGCTTCCTTCCCCTTAGGACATAGTATTTTCCTAGATGTCTTAAATGTGTGTGTGTTGTGAGTGTGTATTAGTGTGTGTGTGTATTTGAATTTCTTAAAATACATCATAGGCTCTTGTTAATGCAGATTACAAGAAATATAGCAATTTCACTGAGCAATGTGCTCAACTTTGTCCCCAAATCTGTCAAATAGAGTCTTTGCTAAGCACCTTGCCATGTGAAATGAGGGTCTTCTTGCTAAATTCTGTTTCCCTTCCTTCCTTTTCTATTGTGATCTATGCATGAAAATAAATCTTATCCAAAGCTATTAGGGAGAAGAAGAAGTTAGCATAAGGACATATTGGATTCGATGAAGGAGGTAGTGGGTGGTGGATGTCCACAGACTGGGTGGCAGCCAGTGTAGGCTTCTAAGTTTGGAAGTTGCCCCTCTGCTCAGTTCTGCCAGCTTACATGGGCTGCACTTAGCAAGGGTCTCTCCAGAGCTCAGTTTCACCTAAGGCTACAGATTCTAGAGCTGCAAGCACAGGAGGAGCAGCAGGAAGTACCAAAAGAAACATTTGACTGCTGAGCAGTGGGCTTTGTTGAGCCTCCAAAGGATGCCCTGGGAGAGTAAGAGCCACAGATCTCAGCTGAGTGGTACTTGGATGCCCCTGCTGATGCTAATTATCCCACTTAAAGTGCTCTCTCCCCCAGTATCACTGAGTCAGTCATTAATTTATTCATCCATTTAATCAAAGATATTTCCTTCAATCACTGTTTGTGGCATGCCAGGCAGCATTACAGAAATATAACTGAGTATTGTTCCTTAAATGTCCCATTGGGGTAGTGTTGTCTTTCTGACTAAACTACATCAGAGTGGGAATGGAGACAAATGCTTCTCGATAGCAACTCAGCTAGGAAGGAAGATGTCAGAGATTCTCAAAAAATACCTTGTAGCTGACTGGTCTATTTGAGTGATAAGGACAGTCTGTGCCTAATTGAAAAAAGAAAGACAAGAAGCACCTTGTAGTAGAGCAAGCTGAGTGGAAAGCATCCATTCTGGTAAAGACACGTATGGCTTTGTGGTATTGATATATTTAATCTGTGGGATGTCCTTGAAATGCCCAGCATAGAAATAGGAAGGGAAAATTGAAAGTTTGGCCAGAAACCTGAAAAAAATCACACATCACATGTTTTGGCAGAAGGGACATAATCCAGGAAAAGAAGCAGAGGAGATCGAAGCAGAAATCTGAGAATCTGAGAAACTGGAAAAGGCCCCATGTCTTGGGCCTCATCAGGTGCGAGGGTGGAGGCCATCTGAGAGCTGGCCTCTCTAAGGGGAGGATGGGAAGAACAGCATCTGAGAGGAAGTGGGCACAGATGGAGGGCAGGAAACGACAGGGGTTTCTGCAAGACATCAGCATTTTAAGGTTCAGGACTGCCTTGGAGAAGTTCTATCAGTCTAGGTTGTGGTGGCAGAGGAGGATGGAGAGCCCTCTGGAGAAACCTGTCCTGCTATTCTGGGACCATTGCAAAAATGCTTGTTTTTCCAAGTACTGGCACCTTGCTACTCATATTGAAGTCACTTATGAGCCCTGTAAGAGGCAGCTGTGCAGGTGGGCCTGGATCCGGGCTGCCCCAGGCTGGCCAGCTGTGCCCCTCTCCACCTCCAGGGAGGAGTAGGTGCTGAACTTTTGGATGCTTGCCTTTCCCTCTGGCTTCATTCCTAAATGACAGCTGACCTTTGCTCCCAATTTTAGTCATGCAGCAGATTCCTCTCTGGTAGGGCCCTGGTGGAGGGAGTAGCTCTGGCTGCTTCTGCTCACCCTATTTAATGCAGGGAGATGGTTCTTGGTCCTCAGAGCTTGTCTTTCTCAGGAGAGGACAGTCTAGCTATGGGGCTCAGGGTCACTGCACAGAGCTTGCATACGGTGGAGGCAAAGATCTGCATGGGAGGACAAATATATGAAGAGATGGTCCAAGTCCAACAGAGGGAGCATCAAGAGGGCTCCTCCATGAATCTGTACCCTTCCCTCATCACGTTTCTCTGAGAAGTGCAACTGAGGAAGGTGGTATGTTTCTGTGTGCATATTGGGAAGACCTCTGGCTCATATATACATATGTGTGTGTGTGTGTGTGTGTGTGTGTGTGTGTGTGTGTGTAGCATCCAGGAAGAGAGATATTAGTATATGTGATCTAATGAATCCCTGGCCTGAGAAGCAGGAGACTTCATCTCTGCCCATAAATACCTGTGTTTCCTCACCTGTTTATTGCTATCTGAGGTCACCTCTTGAAATTAACGCACTGAAGCAGAAGATACTGAAGTCTTTTCCAACTCTGATAGTCCAGGAAATCACCATAGAGATACTTATTCATATAAGTAGGTATTCACATATAAGAGTGTATGGAGACATACCTATCCCTGAGCATGAATTTTATCTAATCACTAGGACAATAATGTGCATAGTTTTCTCAATAGCTGGCTGCTGTAGGTATCAAGTGCATATTTATTTGAAGGAAAAGTAAACATATTCAGTACTACCTGATATGAATGATGACTAGGGATGAAAAAGGGAAATAACACAGGTACTTGGGTAGATAAAAGAAGGCAGAGCCATGTTCCTGGTTCATTTGGACTTGCCTGGCCTTGGAAGAAGCCTCCTGAGCTTTCCATCTTGTTGGAGAGGTCAGGCCCAAGGGTGGTACTGAGGGTATGCCAGATGCTGGAGGATGTGAGAGAGTTCAGGGAGGGATAGAGGAAGTGGGGATGCTTGGCCAGGCCTCAAAGAAAGCATAGGATTTAGCAGGAGCGACAGGTGGCCAGAGAGATTGCTTGGTCCATTTTGGAGAGGGTGAAGTGCTCATGATGCACCTTGGCTGTGGTGAGCAGCCCAACCTGCTGGCCTGTGGGGTTCTTGTGGAAAATATAGAGTGGAAGCTAGCCTTGGTAGGCCAGATGAGGGAGATGGGACGTTTATTCTAAGTACAATACTGGAGCACCCCTAACCCATAGGTAGAAGAGAATGAGAGTGAGGGAATGTGCATAAAATTGCTCTAGAAAGTCATCACACAGCCAACCTTAGAGGGGAACAAGCCCAGGGGCAGAACCTAAATAGATGGCAGCACCCAGTGAAGGGTACAAGTATGCTTGGTTTTTCACATCTAAGAGGCTGAGAGAGCCTTCAAGGAGGTGAGAAGGGGGCAACCTTAAACATCTTGATTCCCATTACTTGGAAAAATTCAGCTATTTTCTGAAGAATTCATTGAATCTCCATCTTAAGAATTCATAGGTGTCTTTGTGACACTTAGGAAAAGCTGCCATAAAAGGGTCTTGAATAAAGAAGAGCAAAAGTATGCACAGACACCCCAGTTCAACCTTCTGCCTTGGAGTGTTGTTTCCACTGGTGGTGCCTCATGTAGGGTGTGTTGAGGAAAGGCTCATCAAACCTATCCTTCTTTGCTACAAAAGCCCAAGGTTTACTTCCTGCATTTCGGGTCTGTTGTGGACTGTAGTGTGGGAAGGTTTGGATTCATCTGATTTGTTCACTGTGTGTTTCTAGACCATTTTGTTATGTCTGTGCTATCGCTGAAGTCTCCAGCTTGGTGCAGGACCCAAAAAATCTCTTATTTTCCATCTTTCTCCAAAGAAGACTTTCAGGGAAATAGAGGGGTGGGGAAAGCCAGCATATGTTTACTTCTACCACAATCTCCTCTCAGTCTTTTTAACCACTGTAGAAGGGATCTATCCATACGCAGTGTGGAGGAACGAGGTGCCCGTTTTGTGTGTTAGAAAGAAACAAAAATGCAGATGGCTATGATGGAGAAATTTTCCCCATCCTCAGAAGGTGAGGGAACAGGGCAATGGTGTGAAAGAATGAATTAGTTATGGCAAATCTTGTTAGTGTCCATTGTAAGCAGAAAAGCTAAGCCATCTGTGGCCACTTGCAAAATTGTTCCTTGTTTGTTCAGGCTCCCCACCAAAGAAAATCTTTGTGGCTTCTGATCATTTGCATATTGTCACTTGTTTGAAAGCTAGAGGGTGTCTGGACATGTGTCTGTGAGAGGGCATCTGCGTGGACATGTATGTATGTGCTGAAAAGAACCCAGTATTGGCGTGCCTTTGAAATGGATGATTGAGCACTGGCTTGGACTGGGCTCTGATCTTAGGAGAAAAAGGAGTCCTGGGATACTCTGTTTATATTAGTTTGAGACATTCCTAGTTCACATCTCCAGTTACCTTCTTGGGATCCCATCCCATACTCATCCCTTGGCTTTCCTGCCGCCTTGACTTCTTTCTCATTTTTGCCTCAACTTTTAAGTCCTTAGTCAATGTTTTGTAGTGGCAAGAGGCAGACTAAGAGTGATGTCTTAAATTAGTATTTGCCACTCATGTGACTGAATTGTTCTGTGTTGACCATACCGCTATTTTACCTCCAGTCATTCTGCAAGCGTTTATAGCCGACCTTCTTTCAACAAGAGGTGTCCAGGTGCTGTAGGAATCCAAAGGCTGCATGATCAATATGATTTCTGACTTCCAGAAACTTCCATGGAGATGTGACGCATGATGAGCATCACATGTACTGTAGATGCAATGAACAAAGGTCTGGAGGACATGTGTGGAGGGAATGATCTTTGGGTCTGGTGGCCATCACAGGTCTTGCCCTCAAGGGCCCCTGGAAGAGTATGATGTATAGGATATGTAGTCAGAAGGACTCTCATACCCATCTTCTAGGATATCCCAGCTGGCCAAACACAGTGGCAACTGCAAGTCTCCAAAAATTAAACCACAAGAGTGCTCTTCCTGCGTATCATCTGGACATCCTATAGGAAGGATGATGTAATAGGATCAGAATCTGGGACAAGAGTTGGAGTTCCTCTGTGTTATATTTCTAACAGAACCAATAGTTAGTTGTTGCTATCGCGTTGGCAACTTAATTGGCCAACACTTCCCCACACTTTAATTTTCTCTTTGTGAAATGGTCTTTTCCTTTGTAGGAAGCAAACTCTGACTATAAAGAACATTGGTGCTTTCCTCTCTTCTGGAGACCTCTCTATACTGTCAGGCGGTATTCTCCATAGCTATGTGAGAAGGTCAAAATGGTTCCCATTGCTTGGGGGATACACACAAAGACTGTGAACACAGAGAGAGAGAGAGACCTTGCAAATCCTCAGAGAGGTCTTCCCTTCACAAATGAGGACATAGAGCCTGGGTCAGCGGAATCTCATGGTTTGTCCAAGATCACATGACCAATCAGTGGCCGTCTGGGAAAAAAACACTCTTTCTAGTCATCACAATGCGGCCTGCTAAAAAGGAGACAAGACACTCGATTGCTGGGGCCAGCCATTGCCCCCGCGTGGGAGTCCGCCTGCCTGCTTGCCTGGCCCATCTTATTACAGTCTGACGCTTTTCTCTTGAACCCTCCTGAACCCACCATGCCTCTGCCCAGGAAAATCAGATAAAGGACCCTTTTATTTCCCAGCTGCCTTGTGCATGCAGCATTCAGAGAAGAGGGGCTGGCAATGGGGGCGGGGAGAGGAGAAAGCATTTGTCTTTCAACACTGGCCTGACAGGAAAGCTTCACTGCCAGGCGTTTTGAGAACCAGCTAAATAATGGTCGCAGGCAAGACAAAAGATAAAACTGACCCACTAGTTAGGCAGTTACTTAAACATGATTCACCCCGCATAATGC
This sequence comes from Glis glis, assembly GCA_004027185.1. Classification (NCBI taxonomy): domain Eukaryota; kingdom Metazoa; phylum Chordata; class Mammalia; order Rodentia; family Gliridae; genus Glis; species Glis glis. Next base: position 11,277 of record PVJS01009406.1, read on the forward strand.
TGCCCGGGACCTGAGCTGCTCATTGCTAACGAGCCAAGAGACAGCACAATTAATTACATGGGAAGGAGTGCTATCAGACAGGAAGCTAGTCGTTGCAAAAGAAAAAGTCTTTAAATGTTCCCCACCTTCCTCCAGTACTCATAGAAACACACAGAAATGGCACAGCTCACATACTGGTGGACACACACCGGGACAGGGAAGGATAAGTTCCACTGGTCCTGATGCAGCCTGTGGGGAATGGGGGGCCATCCAGAGCTATGGAAACTGCAGGCATGGGGGTTGGCAGGGGCAAGGACTTGGTAGGAAATTACCAAGTGATTTTGCTGAACATGAATGTTGAAAAAACTTGAACAGCAGCTCTCACAGACAACCCCTGTGCCTTAAATCTCAGTGCCATGTCCATTGAGGTAGCTCGGATGGGGGCAGGGGCGACAAATTTAGACTAAAGGAAAATGCTCTGAAGGCTGAGACTGGGGGGTCATATTTTGGCGGAGCCCACTTACAGGATGTCTCCTGTCTACTGTGATGTGCTAATTTTTCTGATCATCTTTTGATCACAGGAGCAGATCCCAGCAGCACTCTTGTGCCTTTAATTGCTTTAGGGGTGTCACCGTACCTCCCTCTGGTTAAGCCTAGTAGCTGGGAAGTCAGTGTAGTGTGGAGTGTAGAGACTGGGAAGATGAGAAAGCAAAGACTGAAGGATTTGAAGAGGGCAGGGTCAAAGGTTAAAGGACAGGGGTTAGCAACAGGCAAAGGCCTAGGATTGAAATATTTGCTGAAGGCTGACAGGCAACAGAATGGAGGCAGACAAGTGGCAAATTCCTGTTTTCTTTTCTAATTGAGAAAATATTTTGAGTGGTATTCAGTCAGACTGCATAATGAGTGGGGGTGGGGGCTGGAGGTAGAGAGAGAGAATATGAATGAGAGAGAATATTATTAAATTACTGTGGGAAGCCAGTTCATGGAGTTGTGTACATGGGCCGTTCTCCCTTACCTCCTCATCCGGGCAGCACTGAATTCATTTCTTTACTCACTCAGCACACGATCACAGAGAGCTTGCTTTCGATGGAGGGCTTGGTAAATGCCCACAGGAGGTAACATCAGACATATGGAAAAGAGCGTCGTTCGCCCACTGCAAGGAGAGGGAGGTCCAGGGGCAGGTGATTCCAACACAATGTGACACCCTTGATTGGATGCCGTTATTGTTGTTTTCTTTCAACATCTAAATCTTATAATCATCCACGTCTGCTCAGAGTTTAGTGAATTATTTTATATAATTTTGCATCTAAGAGAGAATATAAAGTGATTGCAGTGCCAGGCCTGGCTACGCCAGGGCATTGGTTTCTAATGGGGTGGCCCTGCACTGCCCAAGGATAGTGTGGCAGCGCTGGGGCGGGGTGTGTGCGCACAGGGGGGAGTCAGGGTTTGAGGGAGTGGTTAGGAAATAAGGCAGCTGTGTCTTGGCTCAACCATGGCCAGCTTCTCCTCCTCCCTGCTCAGCCCTGCTTGCTCTTGCTTGCAAGAAATGGCTCTGGGATTTCAGGAGCACAAGTGCATTTAGGTTTACAGGTTCACAGTAAAGGAGCAGTGATGGTGATTTACTAGGACTTTTCTGGATTAAAGGAACATTCTGGATTAAAGGCTCTGGGTAGGTCCTTAGGGTCATTTGCAGAGGGGAGTCCCCAGAAGTTAATTGACATAGTCAGGGCGATATGTGAGGTGGTGAACTGGCTGGGATCACTGCACCCTCTCCTTGCCCCCTGACTTCCCAGCGGGCTCTGGGTACACCCCTTCCAGGAAGTGATGACTCAGATTATTTTCATCAACATGTCTCACCCTCACCCCTCCTCCATTTTCTTCCCACAGCCACCAAAACCAATAATAGACTCAAGCAGTTTCAATTTTAGACAATTTCCTTTTTTACTTAGAAATGGATGGTTAGTAAAGGGTATTGGGGTGGTACTGGTGGCTAGTGGTGGGAAGGGAGGCATGAGAAGCTTCAAAGAGGATGGGCTTCTCCTGGCTTCCAGGTAACCTGGAGAAAATCAGAATGGAGAACCTTCACATGACCTTGAGAAGATTCATAAAAGATTCCTTCTACTCTGATGTTCTCTGGCTTTTAAGTTCAGAAAGGAATGTCCTCCCTTCCAATTCAGGGATTATTCCAAAAGCCTCATGGAGTTCTTATGAAATTTTCAACTTTAACAACTAACTCGTGTGTTGTAACAAACAATTTGTAAGTGACTTTTCTGGGTTTTTGAATTTTAGTTCCCATAGTGCCAGATACATGTTATTTTCTTTCTAAGGAAAGTAGGAATTTGCTGTGTTGCCAGGCCTGGAGTTGGAAATCACTGATAGAGACTATGAATAATTGAATAATAGCCATCTCTTGAGATCTGTATTGTAGGTACCAAATTAACCCCTTTACCTACAAATGTATGTGTAAACCTCCTAACAACCCTAATCGGGAGGTCAAATAGCTTGCCAAATTGCACTTAGTCAGTGTGTAGGAGACTTAGCATTTGAAGTCTGTCAGTCTGATTTTGAAGTTCCTATTCTTCATCACAGAGCTGTGTGGGGCCTCCTATTGGCAGTTTATAGGTCATAAACTGTAATCATGTTGCCTCTTCTAATTTCATCAAGGTTTGATTCCAAATGACCTGAACTTGAAGTTTATTAAACTTTTAAGGTCCACAAAGACTTCATAACAAATGTCTCAAGCCACACAACTGCATGCTTTGCTATATAATTTGTTTTTAGAATAATATGTAGAGAAAAGCCCAGGATGAAAAGGACTGGATAAACTGTCGTGTGTCCCCCACATTTGCTCTCTGATTTCTGCCTTCATATTCTGGGGTCAACCAGGGAGATAAACCACATTGTGGTTTATCTGGGGGGTGAGGGGGTGCTGAGGAGATGATGGTGGTCAGAGGATTCGGGGATGTTTAAGGCATTGTCTAAATGCTCTTTTTTTCTCATTCTTTCTCTCTGTCTGTCTAAACTTGTTTCAGTCTCACTTTTCAGACCCGTGTCTTTGAAGTCCTTTTCCAGCACGTTCATTTGGTAACTAGAATGAAGCCCATTTCGGAACATTTGGTTAGCTCAGTGTTTTTGCTCCCTGGAAGAGTTACACGCTTTTGACTCAAATGCTTTGTCACCCTGTGTGTGGGAATGTGTGTGTGTGCCTACGTGTGGGTGTGTGTCTGTGCATTTTGATACACAAACAAAAAAACACTCTTTTAAGGTTTTCCTTTCATTGTCTTTGTTCCTGCTACCCACTCTGGGATAAGAGGTTAGGATAAATGATATCCGTGGAGGCTCCAGTCTGGAGGTAGGGTATCTCATCCCTCCGGATTCATTTGAGAGCATCTTAAGGATTTCTTGCTGAATGTCTCTCTGTGGGTTCCATAAAGGAGCATTCAAACGTGATTCTGAACTTGGCTGTCCCAGAGGCAGCCTGTGCACTGAATAGCCACCTCACCTTGCAGTCTCTGAGGTGGAAACTAGGCAGACACTTTGCATTGTAAGAGGTTGTCAGCAGAATGTTTCAGATGCAACCTCAGCAAAACCAACAGTTCTCTAAGCAGCCCCTACCGTGTCTTCACCAAGCTCTCAGAACATCTTAAATGTGAAATCTCTACCATGATTGTAAAAAGAGTTTCTTGAAGGTGAGAGGGACATCCTGGTATCCCTGACAGACATTTAGCCAGCTGTCATGGTGCTTTGTGAGTGGCCTTTTTATTGTTGGACATGTCTGGGCTTAGTTCTTGTTTCTCTATTGTCTTAGAGTACTCCTCTTTGTAGCCCCTACTTCTCAGTCTTATCTAACCCTCAAACACAGAGGGTATGCTGTATACTTGCTGCCACTTCTCTAAGAACCCAAACTAAAACTATGAGCAATCATATCCAATAGAAAAAAGACATGATTTGAGAGGAGGTCCTTAGAGTCCCATTCATGCAATCCCTTGTTTGCTATGCTGTCAATTATTAGATTCACTCTGAAGAAAATCTTAGGAAGAAAAGCAAAGTCTCCTCTTCTCTCATTTAAGACTCATTACTTAGAAGTATGCTAATTCTAAAAGACAGAATATGCACTTCTTCTGCATTGTGAATATTTTTCCACAGCTTGGCTACTTTATTCAAATTCCTAAGTTGTACTCTGATTTATTCCATGGAGTTGGGCAACCAGGGGATAGACAGAAGTAGAAACTTCTGGATGTTTGGTGGCTATTCATTATTATAGCCTAGTGGTTCTAGAATTGATCATCTCTCTGGATATGATCACATCTCTCTGTGCTAAATTTATTTGCAATCTATTAAAAATTCCAGAAGGCATGCAGATTTGGGGAAAATCACTGGTTTGTTTTTAGTGCAAGTAATCAAGTTCAAGTGTATCTGGGTACCTGTTATTAATGTTCCACAGTGATCATTTATTTGTTTAGCTAACATTTGATGAGTGTGTCTTCTTAGGTAGCCATTGTACTTAACATTAAGGTTATAAAATTTGATAATATATGTCATCTGCCTTTCAGAATCAAACTTGAGTAGATAGGCAAATAAAAGGGTATCTATAAAAGAGTGTACTAAATGCAGTGAACACAAAGGATAACACTCCAAATGAGATGGGAGTAGAGAAAGCTTCTGGGGTAGAAGGAAGCTTGGAGCAAGTTTAGAAGGAGAAAAGGGGAAGAACAAGGAGAAAGGGGAGAAGGAGGAGGAGGAGGAGGAGGAGGAGGAGGAGGAGGAGGAGGGAGGAGGGACAAGGGAGAAGGGAGGAGAAAGGAGGAAGGAGGAGAAATAATCATCCAGGAAGAAAAAAATGTCATGTGCAAAGGCATGGGTGATGAGACAATAGATTGGAGTAGCAGAAATACAAGTAGTTCAGTTTCAATGAATGATGCCAAGGGCATGCTGGGAACAAAGTCGAGAACTGTACAGTGGGAACTATGCAGATAGGAACCAACTAGTATTTATTGAACCCTTACTAGTTGCCAGAATTCTAAACCCTTCACATGTATATTTCCTACAAGCCACATAAATTCCTAGGAGACACGCTACTGTTATTTTTCATACCATATAAAGGAGGGAACTGAGGCACAGGAACATTTAGCCATTGACCTATTACAGAGCTAGTAAGACATGGAGTTTAGATTTGAACCCATCAAGTTTGGCTTTAGAGTTCACTGTTTTGGGGGCCTTGTGTATTATGAGGTTGAGCATTATTTCAAAAACTGATTTATTTTGGATACAAGAATGACATGGGCAGAGTTATGTTCTAGAAACGTCACATGGAGAGCTGTGTGGTGAGTAGATCACAGGAGAGAGAGAGAGACAGGAGCTAGAGAGGTCAGCTGGAGGCCTCTGCCATAATCTAGGTGAAAAGTGATAAAAAAAAAAAAAAACATGAGCCGGGCATGGTGGCTCACGCTTGTAATCCCAGTACTTTGGGAGGCGGAGACCGGAGGATCCAGGTTCGCGGCCAGCCTCAGCTCTCTCTCTTTCTCCCTGTCTCTCTCTCTTTCTCTACCTAGTGAGGCCCTCCGCAACTTCGTGAGACCCGGTTTCAAAATAAAGTATAAAAAAATAGGGCCGGGGGTGTAGCGCAGAGGTAGAACACCCCTGGATTCAATCCCCAGTACCGCAAAAAAAAAAAAAAACACGGAACACACTGGTGACAGAAGACACCAGTGTGTCTGTAGGCACTTAGAAGTGAATTGATTCAAAAGGCATTAAGCAGGTAGAATCTGCAGGACTCAGTAGCTACTGGAATTAGTTGTTGAATAAGAAAGTGTAACTTAAGATAACTCCTAGGTAAATAATAGCCTTTCATAAGGAGTGACAGGCTTGGGAGAAAGATTTGGAAGCAATTCATTGTGGTTCCTGTTGAGTTTCAAAGGCCTATGGGACGTCATTTGGCCAAGCCTGATAGGCAGCAGAATATTTGAGCTCCACTGAATATTGTGGACTTTGGGATCTGCTAATAGTTAAAATCATGGGTGTGAGCTGGATGTGGTGGCCTATGCCTGTAATCCCGGTACTCGGGAGGCTGATACAGGAGCATCATAGGTTTGAGCCCAGTGCATAGTAACTTAGTGAAACCCTATTTCAAAATAGAAAAGGGCTGTTCTACCACTGTATGTCAGTGGTAGAACACCCCTGAGTTCAATCCATAGTGCCACAAAAGAAAAAAAAATCATGGGTTTGGCATAATTTGCCTGGTGCAATATGTAATATTAGGGCTGTGAAGAGATCTTTGGGAATATTACAAACATTTAAAAGATAGGTAGAGGGGAAAACCTTTGCAAAGAGCATTCTGTTCAGAGCAGGAGAAACTCATGAGGTCCCCGGGAAATTGTGATTTATGTTACACAAATTTTGGCAGCACAGGGTCTCTGTGACTTTTGAGAAAAGGTTTTCAGTGGGGTTGGGGATTAGAAGCCTGTAAAGAAGGGGATTCTGAGATTGTAGTGTAGATCAGTCTTTCCAGCAGCCTGCCTGCAAAATATACCTGTACACCAATGTGAGTCAGCTTCTCAACACATCATGGATCATTCTCAGAACCCTGGAGTACTGAGGCTGGGACGTAACCTGCCCTTGTGTATGAGTGCCACTAAATTTCTTTAGACACATATTGAAGAGAGCTTGCTTTATTATGTTCAATTTTGCACCTGGTACTATGGAGTATGATGAAAATTTATGTACAGTAGCATAGTTTCTGCCCGCAAATAATTTTTTATTCTAGATGTAGGGATAAGAAAAAAGAAAACATTGAACCAAGAGTAAAAATGAGTGAAAATGTCAATCTGTAGGCACTCAGAGAAGGCAGAGGTCAGAGTTTGCTGGAGTCCTTGGAGATGCAGTGAATGAACTCTCCTCAAGGGTGGAGCCATGGAGGATCCTGGAAACACGGTGTGAGCTACCACTGGATATGTAGATGGGATGATATGCAAGGGTTGGGGGAAGGAGGCAGTGTGGAGCCCAGCTCTCCTTCATGGTATGCCTTTTTCCAGCCCCCTCTTTTCAGGCCACATATTCATAACCTGTGTGACTTCATCTCTCCATCCAGGAGGCTCTCACATACTACATCCACCAAGGAGAAGGCATTTAACACCTGCCACCTGCTATGCCTGCAGTCTCTTTCTTTCATCATTCTGCTGGTACAAAAGGGAGATTGAGAGGAACAGCAAGGAAAGCTATGGATGATGGGGAGGGAAGAGGAGGCTTAGGTCTCAGGGCTTTCAGATGATAGATCAACCCTTTAAAGAAGAGAAAAAAGTTGTTCTATTACCTACTACTGCATAACAAACCACCTCCAAACTTAATGTCTCTAAAAACTACAGCCATTTAATGATGCTGTTTATGTTATGAATTACTTTTCCCTCTTCCTTATGCCAGGTTCCACCCCATTTTTACATATTTCCTTTATTTGTAAATTCCCAGTGCTGTGTGTGTGTGAGTGCATGCTTGAATGTGCACACGCACGTGGTTGCCTGTTAGTTTCTATGTTGGTGCTGTCTAGCTCTACTTGATGAAGGATGTGTTTGTGTGAGTATATGAGTATACTGGACTTTTCATGAAGGGTTTGGACTAGAAGCTGACCTAAGAAGCTTGGTGACCACTCAAGTCGATGATCATGTATCCTCTTTGTGAGTCCTGAATTGGTTGATCTTTATGTCTCAGTTGATATTCTTGGAATTTGCCTTAAGATGAGCTGGCCAATGAGATCCTATTTTCTTGAACACGCTGCAACTTGACTGCAGAGGTTGTGCCCCACAGCCCCCGCTGCCTTCTGCAGACTCTTAGCTCCAGGAACGCGGTGTGCTGAGCAGACATCCAAAGAAGGAGGAGGAAACCCAAAGCCTGCAGCCCGATGGATAAATAAGTAAAGACATTTGTCAAAATGCCTCGCCTGCTATTTCTCACCCGTGCGCAGACAGGAGCAACCATATTGTATGTTGTATTTATTTAGACCCTTACTGCCGAGGATAAGTGTTCTGTAAACATGCGCTATTTAGCCATCGCTGCATATATACTGCTGCCTTTCTGAGGTCTTTAATTCAATGAAATACATTACTTTAAAAAGAAGTGCTGTGCAGCCTCTTCGAACAGTAAACAAGAGCAGTTCAGGTCTTTTCAGGAACCTGAAGCCAAGGAATGGTTTGTTTTTTTGGTCTCCAGGAAGAGACGGTACAGAAGGAGGCATTGACCTCGCTCCTTTGGCCGGCACCCACCAGGTCCCTTCCTGGCGCTCACATTCCCCAAGTGTGTAACTCAACACCTGTCCTTCTGCTGGCAAACAGAGCTCACAGTGATGGCTGATCCCCTCCCGCCCCAGTCCTACCAGCAGCTTGGCACCTTTCACCTATTCTCTCAAACCCTGGAAAACCAGAACCATAGAATAAATTTTCCCTTAGGATCCTGATTTGGGGCCAAGAAAAAAAATTAATCAGCAAAACAATTCCCACAGGAGGTCCTGGGATCAGCACAACTCTCCATTTCTAGCTCCAGATCTAGAGAAGGAAAGGTGTAGGGATCTGAGAGAACTTTAAGACCCCTAAGCAGCTCCCCCTGTGCCGGAGTGGGGTGTGTGGTCTGAATAGCGTCCTCTCTTACTGTTTGAACGCCAGCCCATCTGAGCTACACAACACCCCCTGCTATTTCTGTCTGACATGGCTAGGCTGAATTGCTGGTAAGTAAATAATTAATTTGGAAGTTGGGGATGTCAGTGGAAAAGTCGACTATGACAGCTCAAATAACAAGCCCTAAATGTGATAGCTGCTCTCGGCCCCTTTGAGAGAAGACCTGTCGCTTCTATTAGACCTGGCCAGTCCTGTCTTTAGGCCTGTCTCTCCACATTAAAGTCAAGGAACTATATCTCTCCATCTTGGATCACATTGCTGTCCTCAAATGCTTGTGCATACTGGGCCGGCTGGCGCTTTCTTTCCTACATCCACCAGGCCCATGCAAGTCCTCATGACTCATGAGAAGAGATGAATCTCACCTCCAATAGCCGTGTGGGTTTGGGGAGGGGTCAGGCCATGAATAAACTATTACATGGCTGATTCTACATCCTTCTCTTTCACCACAAAAACCTCAATTTCCCTTTTTGTGGAAAATGAAAACCCTCTCTTGGTGCCCCATCAGCAGGACTGTGGCCTGTGAATTATACAGCATCCTTGGGAAATTCTAAAAATTGATTGGCTTTTGGGGAGGTATGGCTGGGATAGCCTCTGTCTCTGTCCATTGAGGAGCAGAGGGTTTCCACCTCCATCCCTTCTGACTGCCCTGCCAACTTCATGGGTGGATGAAGAGATTGATGGGCCTGTGAATGATTTGAGAATCCACAAACATGTGGCTGAGAGGCTCTCAGGGCATCAACCGCAGGACCTACTTGGTCACAGTCCCCTCACTCCTGCACAAGTTTCATGCTTCCACGGAGCTGGTGGGGAGGAGAATGAGTGATGATGGGGCCACAAATCACAGACTGAAGGAAATGGGGACAAGAGCAGGAACTACTAGTGAGGGAGCCCTAGTTAGGGAGCCTCTCGAGGCCTTGTCCAAAGACTTTCTGGTATGCTACGTTGACATCATTTTTGGAAGGAAATAACAGAACAAAACCAGACACAAACAGTATAAGAACTTGTAAACTGTACATGTGATATGGAGGTAGATATGATGCTTATTGCTTGAGAGATTTTCCTTGCCCTTTAGTGCATCTGGATTTGTCATTTGTGAACTATTAATTAAATATGAACTCCATGCTGCTCTCAACTTCTGCCTGGGGCCTTCCCCAAACTGCGCGTATATCACAGCTGTCTGCTACTCGAGCTCTCCTGTATACTTTGGGACTGCATATGGATCAGCTTAGGCTCTTGTAAATGCCGTTGCTCTTGCAAGACATAAAAAGACAGTGAAAAAAATACTGAGTTTGGCATTCAAGGATGCTTCTAATTTCAGCCAAACTGCTATTTGAAGACTTATCTCTCACCACTTTCTGAATGCTCCGTTCATTCCCTGACAGTGCTTCCATTCCCTCTTCCATACTTCTGTTTACATTTCTCTGACCTTAAATGCCCTCCTCTCTTAAATGCCCTGTCTGGCTAGCGCTTGCCTCGCCACGGAAAATTCTTTCCCTCCTTGGTCCCAGCCTTCACACTTTCTTTACCCCTGAACTTCCATAACACTTGTCATCTACCAGTTTTTCATGGAAAAATGTGGTAAAATGCTACATTTCTTCTTTTGGACTGTTTAAGTTTTGCCCATTGGTTTACTTTTTATGTGCTTTTTCCTGTTTAGATTAGGAAGTCTTTTTATGAGATAAAGGATTTAATATATTGGCACCCTTCCCCTTTGCTCCAGCATTTAGCACATAGCAAGTACTTGAGAAATACTAATTGCACCTACATGATTTCTAGACAATATATAATGTTTCTAGTTTCTAGACAATATATAAATGCATTATATTCTATTCCTACTCCTAAGGTGTTTTGTCATGCAAGAACATGAAGAGATGGGTTTATCTATAAATCCTCATAGAAATCTAAATAGGGTTACTCATTAATTATAAAACATTCTTGTAAAATACTCTGAGCTGAGTGTGGTGGTACACACCTGTAATCCTAGTACTTGGGAGGCTGAGACAGGAGAATTACAGGTTCAAGGCCAGCCTCAGCAACTTAGTGAGACCTGTTTCAAAATAAAAAAATAAAATAAGGCTGGGGTGTAGCTCAGAGGCAGAATGCTCCTGGGTTCATTCATCAATACCACACACACGCATACACACACACACACACACACACACACACACACACACACCAAAAAAAAATTAAACACTCTGGATTCAGAAAGCCAAAACTCAAATGAATGTTCTCAATATTTATTCATTCAGAAAAAAGGGATTGGTATAGGTATAAAGGGTTTAGTAGATGTTATTAAGTCCTGTTGAAAATGTGCTTGAAGATGCACCTGTGAAAGCCTGTGGTTGTATGTTCTCAAAGCAAGGGAGATGACAGGTCCAATTTGGACATCGAGGTGATGGGGAAGCTGAATTTAACAGTGTGTCTCACTCCCTCCCAAGCATTCTGTAGTTTCCTCTGGAGAACATTCTCCTCTTGTGGAAAATGAAAAGTTTAATTAATTGGAAAAGGAATTGTTGAAATTCTGGAGCATGACCCAATAGTGACAACTGGAAAACACACAGATGTTCAACCAGAACAAAAAGTGATTGTAGCAACTACTTGTAAGGTGATAGGATAGGTTGCAGGAAGCCGGGAGGGGCCAGTGGGGCCTTCTGGTGATGGCATTGGTGCCAACCCATGCCAGGACTGGTCCCTGGTGGGATCATAGTTGCATGTTGGCTGCTGATTTCGAGCTGCCATTTCAGCTATAGCTAAGGTGGCATATCTCTCTTTATTTATAGATTTCAGTAGATAGTTTCTGAGCAGCAGGGGATAAATGGAAAGACGTTCAAAAGTCCCCTATCCCCTGTATATTTTATAGCATCAAGTCCTTTACCAAGCCCTGAGACAGGGCTAGAGGAATACTTGTTTTAGGTACATAATCTGGGTTTTGCTGAATGTACTTTTTCAGGTGGAGATGGTTTATGGTTTAACCTATCTACTTCTGAAATATGGAAGTGTGGAGCACATTGTGAGAGGTATCAGTGATTCAGAATGGTGCACTGGTACACTGTAAGGATGTAGAGAAAAGTTCTTCATGAGGAAGCAGGAAATCTAAATTCTAGTTCTTCTTCATCCCCTTGCTGGGGAGTTCAGCCTTGGGCAAGTTGCATAATTTCCTGGGCTCAGCTGTTTTTTCTTTACAGCTAAGGTTATATCTCTAAGTGTGTCAATTTCATTATTTAGTGAGATGAATTTTGCTTTCTATTGCAGTGCATTTTAGCAAATTAAAGTTCACCCAAATGGACATAGCAGGACCAATGCTCAAACATCTAAAAGACTAAAGATTATGAAGGGAGACATAGACTGGCCAAGGTTGAAGGACTCTGATAAGTGGTACTGGGAACAGTGAGGGTCACATTAAGTGCACATGGTTCCTCCTTTCTCATTTAAGTCTCACCGATGTACATGAATTCAAACAAGTTCCACAAGGGACAGAAGAATAGGAGGTGTTCCTTCCCTACTGCTCCTAGGCTCGAGGAAGTTTATCAGAAAGGTATTCTGGGTTGGTTCCCAGTAGGTTCCTTTCCCATAAAACAGACAGAATGTCTGCTTCTATCTTCAGATACTGTGGAAAGGAAGGAAAGGTCTCATTCTGTGTATCTCATTTTAGCTGCTATCAACTAGTGCTGTATTGGAGTGATAAAGAACATTTTAACCTCAAAATGAAAATTCATCTACTGGTCTTTTGGTATAGCCCAAACCAGAAATGGCATATTCATAAAGAGAATCAGTAGTAGCTGCTTCTTGGACATAAACCATCTTCCTTGTATTTGCCTAGGCCTTGAAGAGTATGCAAAATAAAAAAGAGAGATGGCACTTAGCAACACAAAATCGATGCTGCTATCAGAGAGATCAGATTTATAGACACAAGGGTGTCATTACCCTAAGTTGGGAGGATATTGCTGTCTCCTCTAGGAAACCTTCCTTGGTGACATTAGCTCACTGTAATATTTCCCTGTTCCAGACCACATGGTTAGCAATGCAGATTCTATCATATATTACTTCTATTTTTATGCTCCTTCTAAATCAGCATATATTTAATTATATATAATGTTGTGGTATATATATTTTATCAGTTTAATAATACTCAAAATTTTATCAAAGTGGAATACCTGGCTTACATTTCTCTTATAACCCACAGTGCATTTAGAACATTTAATGCATTGTTTGTTGACTGGTCCACTGCCACTAGGATTCTGTTTCTCATGGAGTTTATAAGGCTTTGTAATAAGAAGTGAGAGTTATCTGTAGCTGTCTCATAAAACCTTCCCTCACCTCCCCATGCCCCAGGCAAAGTTGGTCACTCTGTCTTCTGTACTGCCTCTCTCACTCAGACACATTTCATTGTTTTCCCTCTTCAATTCTTCATTTTCTCATTCCAGTCTACAGTGTTGAGCACAGGGTCTAGCACAGAGAAGATACTTAACAAATATTTGTGAAAGAATGAGTGGTGAATGAATTGATGGATGGATATTGAGATTTAGGAGCTCAAGGCGAGGAGAGGCAAATTAGTAGCCAGTCTGGCCAGTTGTTTGAAGGCCATACTGGTCAGCAGGCCTGGCTTGCTGGAGGCCTGAGCAAGTGTGTCTGGGTCAGGCCTTCTGGAAAGGCCCACTTTTGTGACCCAGTAGTAATAGCTTTACCTATATTATAGGCCCTAGACATCTTGGCTAACTGTCTAGCAAAGCAATGCATTAGTCTCTAGAAGTAGAGTGGACAAGTGGTGAAGATGGGTATAGCCCACTTGGAGATAGGTGGCCAGCACTCAGTTACCTGCTCTGGAAAGGGGGACACTGGCAGCTTTGCTTCTCCATGGTTTGTAGATTCACAAGGTGTCTACACACAGACACACAGACACACACACAGACACACACACACACACACACACACACACACACACAGGAACACAATACTACAGATTTGGCTCAGAAATACATTGTCCTTATTTTATATTGTACAGGCCAGTGACCAGGTTACCGTGGAAGAGGCTACTGATGTAGTGCAGTCCACTAGATTCAAAGTTAGAAGAGAGATTCTCTTTCCAACTCTGGTCTGCCCTGAGTGTTACCTTAGAAAAGTCACTTCACTGTTACCTCCACTGTAGGATGAGGGCATTGGACTACATGATCTCAGAGTTCAAAGCGAGGAATTCCCCAAGATATAATGGGTTGCCTTTGGAGACAGGGAGCTTATAATTGCTAGAGGTTTCATAGCAGGAACTCTGTGCCTCAGAAAGGAAGTTGAGTTGGTTCTTTCTAACTTCATTGGGTAACTTTCAGCTCTTATGGAATCTCATCAGCATGGGCCAAACTGATGTAAAGGGAGAAAGAGGAATTATATGCTTTGCTCTGAGCAAGCTACAAATGAATTAATTACCTGTCATGGCTATTTTGATGGTAACAGTGTCTCCATTGTCCATCACATTTGAATGATCTTTTATGGGCTTGTCAGTTGGCTGGCCATCCACCATATACCCAAGTACACACCGACTCACCTACTCATATGCTCATCCTCTTTCTCTTCCTTCCTTGAGACCCAGGCCCCTAGTGTCCTTTGTGACTTTTCCCTATAAACTGCTGTTGAAGCTAAAGACCAGGTAGGTACCTGGTGGTGGCTGATTCCCTCTCCAGGAGGTTCAGACACTGGTGTCTCCAGTGGCACTTAATGGTCTCATTGCCATTGCTTGGAGAGTGAAATCTACAAGACAAGTCCTGTGTTGACATCTCTTTCCACTCACTCCTTGCAATACCGTCCAGGTGTCTATGCTGACATTAAAATGCTTCCGAAGCTCCATAACTTTCAGAGAATGATGATAATCTCAAATCCATTATATTTTTATTTTCCTGAAGCCATAAGATGACGAGTGTTCATATTTTTAATAAATCTTTTGATGCTTTTAAAGATGGCATATGTGGACACACACATACACACAGTCATACCTGTGTTTGTTTCCTATTGCTGCTATAACAAGTTACCACAAACTAAGTGGCTGAAAGCAATACAGATTTATTAATTTACAGTTCTGGTAGAAGTCTGAAATGAGTTTTATTGGGCTAAAACCAAGACTCTGGCAGAATTGTATTCCTTCTGCAGGCTCTACAAAAGAATCTTTTTCCTTTTCTCTTTCAGTTTCTAGAAGCTTCTGGCTCTCCTTGGCTCATGGCTCCATTCTTCTATCTCTAAGATGAGCAAATTCAGACTGAGTCTTTTTCACACTGCCATCTCTGCTTTTACCTTTTTAAGGCCCCTTGTGTGAATAAATTGGTTTCACCTGGTTGATCCAAAACAGTCTGCTTATTTTAAGATAAACTGATTATCAACTTTACTTTCATCTTCAAACATAATTGCCCTTTGCCATAAAATATAACATATTCACAGAGTCTTAGGACATGGAATATATTTAGGGAGACTTATTATGTCTCCCATGCCTTATTTTAATGGTGTTAATAACTTGGATCAACAAAACATTAAAATACAATCTTAACTTGCCTTTTCCTCCTTGTTCTGTGATTACCAACTCAAGGACAATCCTTGATACCTGAAATAAAAATAATTGTTTTTGTTTAATCCAATTTGCCATAATTTGTAGAATTCTCAAAGTCCTAACACTTGCAAGATATGTTCTAATAAAAAGACATTTGTATATTTGTAAGAGTGTAACTATTTTCATTCATCAGAGGTCCTGGAAAATTTCCTTTTCATTGTCAGTGATATCTGAATTTGGATTCAGATCCTTCACATTTGAAGCACTCTGAAAAGGTAATTTGGTTATGCTAATTTTATCAGATGGATGGAGGATTCAGGAGAGATTGGCAAGTGCGTTCATTAAATTCACAAAACCAGTACCTTGGGTCATCACCCAGTAGGTGTAGACCATGTCTTTGCAGGTGTCTGAAAGAGTGATTCTGGCTGCAGGGCAAAGACTTGCCTCTCCTGGAGCTGAAGGTGTACACATGGGGAATGGAGAGGCTGTTGTGTGGTTTTCCATTGAAGATTAGAAGAATAGAAGGTATGAAGAGTAGACTTTGGTCAAAGAATAGAAAGTTTGCCTAGAGTTTCCCTGCATTGCCAGAGGATATGTATATATATATATATTTACTTCTTGAGAGCTATAATAACTCCTTGGGTCTTACCTCTCCAATCCCTGGCAGGGAACTGTCCCAGAGGCTTACCAAGGTTAAGCATTTATAGGTTTTGCTGACCTTGAATCTGGAGGTGATAAAATTTTGGTTATTATTCTAGGATGGGGATTGCAGCCAGTAGGGTTCTAAGGATTTGCTGGTAGAGTTACATCAACTCCTTTTGGCATTTTGAAGTGAGAACAGGCATATGCTTAATACCCTGCTGACAGTTTGGAAAGGTTGTCCATTTCCCCTTTACACTAGCGGCCACATTACACATTACACATTGTGGCTGTTAAACTGAAAAGGAAACAGTTGGGAAACTGCTATCAGGGTAGTCAGGAACCACCACTGCCTAACACTTGTGACCAGTTACTTCATTTCCTTATGTTTGGAATGAGAATAGGGATTCCTGCCCAGCTCACTCCAAGAATTATTATAAAGACTATATATGATGTGAGTGTACTTTGGAAATGTCAGTTGAGTTTCCAGCCCTTGAAAAGGTGAAACAGAAAGGAAGGGGTATAAAGCCATCCCAAGCCAACTTGAGATGATCCAATTCAACTCTGGGATCCTGTGTTTTTATAATTTGTCCTTATGGACCCTAGGGAAGGACGGGTTGTCTCTTGCTTTGAGTCACAAATCTTGCACATTATGTAGTGCTTCCTGGTGGAACACCATTCATAGGGATGGCATTTGTAAAATATAGAATAAGAGCATCTATGTTTAGGGCCAGAAAAGCACTAGTTAAAATATACATTATCAGTTTAATTTTAATTTCTAATTGTTTTTAATTTAGTGTTTTGTCTCAAGTGATCTCCACATTCACAAACTTTTATGGGATTGTTCTTTAGGGGAAAAGAAATCTGCACTTTGATAAATTCAGATCTACATCTTGATTTTGCTACATTCTTGTAGATGTGAAGCCCTACTGTATCTTGAGCTGTAAGCTATTAGAGTACAAGATCATAGGGTTTTAGAGCTAGAAGTGACTTCAAAATTACCTGATCCAGAGGAGTAAGCATCTCCTCCAAACTTTAAGGCAACAATTAGACATTCATTCAGTATAATATAATATTTTTATTCATTCAGAGAATATTTTTGAGTGTCTGTTCTCTGGAAGGCCTTCAGTGTGGTGTTAAGGACACCAGGATGAAAGACCCATTGCTTGCTCGTAAGGAGTTCATGGACTGGAGAGGAGAGGAGAGGAGATGGCATTTAACAGTTAGTGCTAGGCATGATCCGAATGTGCCGGGTTTGGCTGATAGGAGGATATGAAGGGTGATCCAACAGCAAATAGGAATGGTCTTAAAGATTGCCTGGGGTTGGGGGTTGGGGGTTGGGGTACGGAAGAGGGGCTAAGTATTTCCTGTGTTTTCCTATAGATAAAAAAAAAACCAGATCCTTTAAGAGACTATTTTTCATTGCTCACCCCATTGGGGCCCCTTTTCCTTTTCAGTGCAATGCCAACCTGTGACCCTGGAAGCCCAAGATCTATTTTTTGCCATCATCTTCCTTATTGTTATTATTTATGACGGTCATTGTTTTAACCGCTCCGAGGAGATAATTGCTTTAGTTGCTAAGGCAACCCAACATATTGGGTATAAGAGCAGCCAGCATAAGGGGCTTGCCAAATTGCAGGGCTGGGTGGGAGGTGTGGGGTGGGAGAGCAAGGGAGCTCAGCTGTGGAGCTTGAAAATAGCCATGTTCAAATTATCTCTGCATTTCTTCTACCGAGGAGCGTGAAGCCACTTGGAATCCAGTGCCTGCCAACTCCTCACCCACCCCTGATGCTTCCTATTTTCAACCCAGTCAGTGCACTCCTTTGCTAGCCCTCCATGCTAAGCCAAGAGCTTTCTTGGGTTCCAGTTCTCAGGCTTACAACTCCAATTCTGTCTGCTGCCACTCAGCCCTAGAAATGTTCATGCTTTTTCTTTCTGGGGCTGCTAAAGCTGCAATGGTGTGTGTTTGTGTGTGTGTGGGGGGGTACAGCACACATGAATCTGGCATGGACCCTTCCCTCTGGGCAGTGCACATTCCTCATTTTAAATCGATCCTAGTCCTTGGTGGTCTTGCTCAAGTCTTTCAGTCTCCTCCCTAACTTGGGGAAGTATGGACAGATGACAATGATCTTTTGAATTAGAATTTTTGAAGACTGAAACATCTTGGAAGGTCAGCCTTGCTGTTCCCATTAAATAGGTACACTGAAGCCAAGGGGAGGGTATTTATACAGCCAGAGCAGTGCAGCAGAAGCGATGGACTAGGCCTTGGATCTCAGGGTCCTGATGCTGCCACCTGATGCCTTCATCAGTGCCATTGGCTTTGGTCCTTGGCCATTCACAATCCCAGTCTGAGGTCTTCTGGGTGACTTTGCATCAGTCTGCATATCTTCAGGTAGCCTGATTTTTGACTCCCGGCCCTGGTCCTTCTGCCAAGATGGCGTACGTTCCTGGCCCCATCTTTCTGCCAGCACGGGATGGTAGGGAGGATACTGGGGCAGAAAGGTGCAGAAAACAAGAGCAGCTCATTGGCCAGTTTCACTCTGCATCATTTAGCCACCCAGAAGCAGCCATTGGCATGAAATGGGATAAAGGGCAAGGGACAGGGAAGGATGACAGAATAATCCCTTCCCAGAAGATCTGAGTGTTGTTACTGACTTCTTGCAGAATGTCCTCTTTCTCCTCTTCTTTTTCTGCTCACCAAGCACACACTTAGTTCCAGGCTGTCTGTGGGGAGGGCAGTCTGCCTCTGTGTCCTTAGCAGCCTCCAGGGTGGCTCCTACGTGTGTCCCAGGGCCCTCTGCAAGAGCGCTGCCTCAGAGTGATCTATCTGAACAGGTTAAATAAACAGGTCTGTGTTTGGGTTAATTATCACTGGTTCTGTTGCTCTCCATTACTGCTCCATCCGGGACTCTGGCCAAGGAGCAGATGGGAGAGGCTGCATCACCACCCCTGCCTCTCATTGTGTCTGGCTCTCCCTCCTTGTGTTTTCTCTTTCTCCTCCTCCCCCTTCCCTCCCTGCCTCTCCCTCCCTCCTTCCCTTATTTTCCTCCTTCCCTCTCTCCCTCCTCCTCTCCTAGCCCTGCTTCCCTGCTCTCCCTCCCCTTCCCCTTTTTGCTCTCTCTTTCTCTTTTTGGCTGAGCAAACAGGCCAGATGGTGGTGAGGGGAACAGACAACAAGTGAGGCATGGCATATGGGGAGCTTGTTTAATCTCGGCTCCTGTAGGGAAGTAGATTGGAGGAGGTGAGCTACAAAAGCAGAAAATGGAAAGGGGAAGGGTAAAAAAAAAGAACAACAACAACAACTGACCCTTCCAAGGGGGAAATTGGATTCAATTTACTATTGTTGGCCAGTGGAAGCAGATGAGAACGAAGTGAATGTAAAGCAGAAAGTGCCCTTTCTGAATTAGGAAGGTTTAGTCCCCATCTCCAGTTAGCCTCCCTGGCATCCTCTCTCCAGATTGCCCAGGGTCTCACTGGCAGGACGACCTGTGAGGGGCAGTGGGGGTCAGCAGAATTTCCTATGTAACCATCATGAGGGGCTGCCTGTGTGCAGATCAATTGCAGGAAGAAGTTCAGCTAATAATTTAGGGAGAGGGAAAATCAGAGATGTCTGTGGCTAAAATCAGGGGTCTGGAGAAGACTAGTTCCCACTTAATCTTTCTTCTCCTACTAGTCTTCTCTCTTGGTTCCATGTACCTTTTTGATTTGATTCTGCCCACATGGCCACACCTCATTCTGCTGACGCCGGCTGCTCCCTTTGCCTGTTCAAAGAGTCCAGCAGGATCATAGAGAAGAGAGTGTAGGGACTTCAATAAATGGCTCTCTGTCAGAAGCCCTTTGTTTCCAATAAAAATTTATTTAACCCTTATGGTGGCTGCCAAAAATGTCAAATTTGAGGTTGTACTAGCTAGAATTTCTGGAGAGATGCTGGCCATATCTAATGCTGCATGCTTTGGTCACCCCAGTATAGACATTCCCACAGATCAATCAAATATATTCTGCCATCCCCAGTACATTTCCACTCTGCCATTGCTGGGGAACCATACTGTCTGAGAGCAGGTGGATTCCTGACATCCAGGGCAGGCGGTGACCCAGTGCAGCTTGGGGTCTCAGGCGTCTGTGTCCCAGGGGACTGGGAGAGACCAGAAGCCTTAACAATGACCTGAGGAAAAGAGAAGAAAACAATCAGGGGTCATCTGCTGGCGTTGCACGCCTGCACACCCCCTCCCCCGCAGGGCCCTTCCCAGCTCCAGCAGGCAACCCGTTCTGCAGCTGATGTTCTGCAGCTGATAACCGGATTAGGCAGCAGAATGGGGCAGATGAGTACCCCTGGGGCCCTGCCTGGGAACAGGGCTCCCTGGCCTGGAGGTGGGGGCTGACACTGTCAACACCCTAAGCTGCTGCCTCTGGCAGGGCATTTGCATGTGTGTGTGCCCTACTGTACGTGCCCAGGAGCCAGTAGAAAGTGCCAGAGAGAACCCTTCACAGGGGTCCTGCTGCAAAGGTCCTGAAGCCAAGTGGCACAGCCCTTACTGGTGAGTGTCACACACCTGGCCTTTTGCAGCAGCTCTGGCAAGATAACTACCTACAGCCAGGCCAAATGCAGCCCTTGAACAATTGTAGCCCCGGCTGGGTGAGCCACTGTGCAGCCACCGAGTGCCCCAGCCAGTGGAGGGACAGTGGCCTGCGGAGCCCAACCCTCCTCTTTAAAAAAATTTTTTTTTCTGTGCTTGCTTTCAGTGGCAGGCTGGCGGTTTGATCTCCCTGAATGCTGTCCCTCGTTTGAGGCTTGGATTCTGAGAAGATTCGAGGCATTGTCCAGGGTGGCGGGATGTCGGATTGATTTCGGGGCCTTTGTGTGGACGTGGGGCTCCTGAATGAAGCTGTTATGCGCGTCTGGGGCTGGCTGGCAAGCTGTCCGGCTGCAAGCTGGGCCTCCCTTTGTTGTGGGGGCCTCATTGAGCCCACGGAAGAGGCTCATTTCAGGGTGATTTACTACCACCCAAACACCAGCTGTCCATTGTGGGGCTGCTGTGCCATGCCCTGCCCGGCCCCCTTTCAGTGAAGCTCTAGGTGTCCCCACCCCTCACTTTAGACACTTAGAGCAGATCCATATTCATATATATTCATATTATGTATCTGTGTATGCATATATGTACATTTATGTACACACACACATACATCTAAATACTCATATGTGTTCTCTTTTTGTTTCTTTGTGAATAGAGTGCTCTGAGCTGAGAGAGCAGGTGAGAAGCTGCCGGGCTGGGAGCTCTGTCACCAGGATTTTAGCCTCAGCTCTGGCCCTGGTTAGATGTGACCTTGGACAAGTCACTCAATCTCTTAAAGCCCAGCTTGTTTGTTTGTTTCTTTTTTTTTTTCTTCTTCTTCCTTTTTTCCTTTTTTGTGGTATTGGGGATTGAATCCAGAGGTGTTCTACGTCTGAGCTATACTCCCAGCCCTATTTTATTTTTTTAACTTGAAAGAGGTTGTGGAGGGCCTTGCTAAGTTGCTGAGGATGGCCTTGAACCTGTGATCCTCCTGTCTCAGCCTCCCAAGTACTGGGATTACAGGCATATGCCACCATACCTGGCTTCCCAGTTTCTTCATCAGAAAAAATGAGAGCATTCACTTTGATAGGAAGAAGATACTCCTGTGTTTCTTAAAATAGAGATGTATCTTAAAAGTATGATATAAAAAGAGGGTGTCATATGACTGACAATTTTGTAAAGCATTTTTTAGTGAAAAACAAAGCTCCAAAGACTGGAAACTGGGGGTTGTATTAAAAGTCTGTGGCCACTGGGCCCTGCCAGTGACCGAAGTGCCAGGTGCCCGGGAAGCAGCAGCTCCCAGACTTGGTTTGGTAGTGGGGAGCTCAGAGTCTGGGCTCAGTAAGTAGACTGGGACCATGTGGTGTTGGGAGTGCTGGGTGAGCATCAAAGGGTGGCACATGCCTGTAATCCCATTACTTGGGAGGCTGAGACAGGAGGATCACAGGTTCAAGGACAGCCTCAGCAATGTAGCAAGAATTTCAGCAACCTAGTGAGACCCTGTTTCACAATAAAAAATATAAATAAAAAGGCTGGGGGTGTAGCTCAGAGGTAAAATGCTCCTGGGTTCAATCCCAAGTACCAAAAAGGGGGGGGGCTTGAGTGAGGGTTGGTCTTCAGGGAAGCCTCCTGGAGGAGGAGGCAAGATTGTTTTGAAGTTCAGAGTAGTCTGTAGGAGGAGGACTGGCAAAGTTTTTCCACATATCTTGGGTAGTGTCTTAGTCTACCTAATTCATGTTGCTATAGCAAAATACCTTAGACCAGGTAGTTTACAAAGAGTAGAATTTCGGCCAGGCATGGTGGCACATGTTTGTATTCCCAGTACTTGGGAGGCTGAGACAGGAGAAGTGCAGGTTCAAGGGCAGCCTCAGCAACTTAGTGAGACCCTGTTTCAAAAAAAAAAAAAAGATAGGACTGGGGGTGTAGCTCAGGGGTAGAATGCCCTTGGATTGAATCCCTAGCACTACCACCAAAAAATGAAAATAAAATAATAAAATTTCAGCCAGGCACAGTGGCATACACCTATAATCCCAGTACTTGGGAGGCTGAGACAGGAATATCACATTTGAGGCTACCCTGGACAATTTAGTAAGATCCTATATAAAAAATAAAAATAAAGAAATAAAATAAAAAGGGCTGGGGGTATAGCCCAGTGGTAAAGTACTCCTTGCATTCAATCCCTAGTACCACAAAAAGAAAAAAAAAAGGAATACAATTTTATTTAGTTGGTGGTTAAGGCAGGAAGTTCCAGAGCGTGGTGCCGGCATTTACTTGGCGTCTGGTGAGGGCCTTCTTGCTGCATCACAGCATGGTGCTGGGCATCAAGTGGTAAGATAGAGCAAATTTGCCAACTTAGGTCTCTCTTCCTCTGATGGAGGTCACTAGTGCCGTCATGGGGGCCTTACCCTTATGACCTCATCTAGTCCTAATTAGCTCTCAAATACTATTGACTCCAAATACTATTGACATAGGAATTTCAGATTGCATTCTCAGCACACAGTCATATCATAGCAGGTGGCCTGCAGAGTGGAGGCCGTTCCTCCTCTGGCAGCCTTCCTTGACCTGGCAAACTCGCCTGCACCCAGGAGTGGAGAGAAAGTTTAATGGGTGCTGGAGACATGGTCAGATGTATAGGGTAGAGGGGTCACTCTGCCATTTCTGTTATGAGTGATTGGAAGGTGGTTATCTTATCAGTCTGCCAGGAAGGTGATTATAATAATTCAATCAAGGATGGTGAGTAAGGTATGGAGAATCGCAGGAGAGACAACAGAGGTGGGAATGAGGGATATTTACATTGTGCAGTTGACTGCATTGGATATATGAGTTGGAAAAAAAAGTGTGGGTCTGTAAGAAAGTCCACATTTCTTTTCTTTTTTTTTTTTTTGCGGTACCAGGGATTGAACCCAGGGGCATTCTACCTCCGAGCTACACCCCAGCCCTATTGTTTATACTTTATTTTGAAACCGGGTCTCGCGAAGTTGGAGAGGGCCTCACTAAGTAGCTGAGGCTGGCTGCGAACCCGGATCCTCTGGTCTCAGCCTCCCAAGTACTGGGATTACAAGCGTGCGCCACCATGCCCGGCTGAAAGCCCACATTTTTTATAGATAGGACAAATAACAGTACAGAATGCATAGCATTGCTAGACTGTCACATAATAAGTATTCAATAAAGGCCATTTCTAATCATGATTGCTATTATTGCTTTTTAAGGTAATTGAATGAGTGATTGCCTCTAAACCATGTCTCAAAATAGGGAATACAAGAAAAGGGGTTACTAAGAGTAGGATATGTTTTCGACATAGACAACATTGCACAAGTGTAATCAAATGTAATATTTTGGAAGCAGGTCTGAGTTTGAATTGTCTTTTTGTTCTCCCATAATGTTTATCTTAGTGCTCAGAATACATAGGGTGTTCAATAGATGCTTGATAAACTTATAGGTTTATATGGTATATTCTGACTCTTAACAATCAGGAACTATCAGTTTAGAAATGATAATTTGTCCTCAGAGAATAAGGAGTACCAATTCAATGCCACACACTGAGGACAGTAAGAAACACGCAGGTAGGGAATATGCCCACATGGAGATGGGGGTCCGGTGTGGTCAAAAGGATAACAGGAAAGCCATGTGATTGGAGAAGATTCTGAATATTGCTCCTGATGTGTGTGTCTTGGGGTAAAGGTGAGGGACAGGTAGCACATGCTATGGATGCGCATGACATTCACACTGTATGGAAGTAGCCTCCTGTTTTTAATCTAGTGTCTGATGCTGGAGCCAGATCTTGGCACAGCAGGGAGCCACATGCCAGCCTCAGCCTGCTGCTGCCTAAGGCTGTGCTTCCAGTGCTCAGGGGCCATGAGCAGGTCTCCAAGGCCCTGCTTCTTCCCATGTTTCCTTTCAGGGATACCTTCCTGACCTACTGGAGCTCTACTGTCTGTTTCTCCTTTGTGTGGGTTGACAATCTCATGAGCTTTTAAAATTTAAATTTAGAACAACTATAGACTCACACTTCTGGGACCTGCTCCAGGAGGTAACACAGAAAGTACTAGAGTCTTCCAGTAGCCCAGAAAGAGGGAGCTGAGAGAGCATTAGAAATCCTCAGGAGAAAGTATCCTGCTTTTGCTAAAGATGAAAATATCTCTAGAAAGGAGAGGTGCTAGCTCAAGCCACACAGAGTAGCAGAAAGGGATGGCCTCTCATCCCAGAGCTTACTCTATGTTTTATGTACTGCTTCACATTGCTATTTATGTGTGTGATTAAGTAGGTTAGTGTGCCTCTCTGTTTCTTATTTTTCCCATGAGATAAATGAAGGTCAACATTTTCCAAAACGTGGTCTGTGGAACTCAGTTATTCAGAATGTTAAGAAGTATTAGTGACCAAAAAAGATTTCGTGAGCAAAAAAAGATTGTGAAACACCTGGTTTAAGAAAGCTAAACAGATGTCTTTGCAGTGGGATGTCTCAAAGCCTTTAATATGTTAATGAGCACTGTGGATTTCCAAGTGTGGTTGAGTTTATGATATTTCACAAATTCATTAGGTCACAAGCTGATACCTGCTAGGCCAGCTCTCCCCCAGCCACACTCCCAATTCTGATTCTTGTGTAGAGACAGCCTCTTCAGCATAGATCTCTGGGTCAATGGGCCTTTGTAAAGATGCTGCACTGATCCTTCTGCCCCGGGGGAGACCAGCAGTGTCTCCGAAGGCACATGCGAGAAAGACTGGAGAAGGAAGCATTGTGAGACACCAGCTCCATTGAGTATCACTTACCCTGCCCCCTTCCAAGGAAGAAAGGAAGGAAGGAAGGAAGGCCATTTCATTGCTTTCAGAGATCCTCATGCTTTAACAATAAGAGGGGGCACACATATCTTTCTCTGAGTTGGTATAAAAGATGACCTCTTTGTATCTTAATTAATGAGGAAGAACAAAGTTTAAAAATGTATGCCTAAACATGGGGCAGAAGGGGAACAAATTGTTTACTTTTCAAGAGCAGGAGGAGGAGTGGAAGAAAGCGGGAGAGCAGAGTCTTACAGTTTTATCAACTTTGGCCACATTGTTTTTCAAAAGAAAACATCAGCATAATTTCCGATTGTAGTTAAATTTCAGGTAGCTTAAGAGGTCATGGTTTTGCAAAGGGTGGATTGGTAGTATGAGTTCAATCCAAGGCTGCTCAGGATGCCCCTTGGGAAGAAGGTTGCATGAGCTCATGAGCACCTGTGCATGTTCGTGCATGCTCATCCTCGGAGCAGTGCCTGGAAAGGGAATTGTGTCCAGAGCTCATTTAGCTTCCACCTCATTGGCTTGGTATTCCTGGACTGTGGATCCAGACGTAAAGATCAGCCCCTGATAAGCCTCTTTTGGCAACTTAGATCGTGTCTGTTATTTATCAGGCAATGCAGGATGGATCATGTAACAAGGCCTATTTTCCCCTGCTGCCTGGGCATGTGGGAGGACGCACAAGTAGACACACAGACAGATGGAGAAAGGTGGTGAGCAAGTGTCTCCCAAAGGCACTGCCAAGCTCTTCACTGGCTCTCCTCATTTTCTCCATGACCACAGAGGCTGCCTATTTGTCAGCGGAGAGTTTTCTGGGGTAGTTAGTAGGACGAGCTTAAGGGGAGGTGTCATGGTAATGCACAGTGTTGACAGAGAGTAGCACCTCAGGCTCTCCAGCCTTCTTCCCACTTTCCATCATTCAAAGCAACACTTCCCCCAGGCAGGTGCTTAATCATACTCAGGACCTCTGCAGCATTTATTAGATGTCATCCTTTAGTTCTGTTCCATTCATTACCCCTCTCTAAGGAATTAAATGTACTGCACCCATTTTGTAAAAGGGAAAGTGAGGCATAGAGATGCAAGTGTTGTTACCCTGGCAGAGAGAGAGAGAGAGAGAGAGAGAGAGAGAGAGAGAGACAGATTGCAGAAGAGACCGTCTACAATTTTAAAATTGTATGATGATGTGAGAGAAAAGGGGTCAAGGATTTTGCCCCCTTCATCACC
Organism: Glis glis; assembly: GCA_004027185.1. Lineage (NCBI taxonomy): Eukaryota > Metazoa > Chordata > Mammalia > Rodentia > Gliridae > Glis > Glis glis. The sequence continues at coordinate 37,628 of PVJS01009406.1, forward strand.
CAGCATATCCAAGTCTCGGGCTGTTCTGTGTCTGTCTTGTTCTTTTCCAAGAGAAAGGTGATGGTTGCGAAACCCAGGCCTTGGCAGGTGGAGCTTTTAATTGGATTCCAGGGAAGCAATTTCTACTTTAAGGAAGAAAGTATGGAGAATCTCTGCTGTGCACAGAATCCTTGCTAGGCAAATGAGGAGAAACTGAAATATAATGAGTGGACTCTTTCCTAAAAGAGATCGCAATTTGTTGTATAATGACAAACATAAAAACTGAAATGCCATATATCATCACATTTGGGATGCCATGAACTATAGGACAATTTCAGTGATGTTGGAAGTGAAAAAATGTGCATCCCAGAATCAAGGGATATGTTAGTAAATAGCAAAAGGAAATAAAAATATAGGTTAATTTTCCCAAGTTGTTAAAACCACATGCGTTTGTTCACCAGTTTCCTGATTTCCATGATGCTCCAGTGCATGGTGAAGCATCCAGCAGGTGGTGCAGTTACTGTTTTGAGCTCACAGTGAGGAAGGATGGCTGGGTGAGAATGTGGTGGGGTACTGAATGAAGGACTCATAATGTGATACTGGGCTATAACTTGAAGAACAGGCAAAGTTTCAAGTGGTAAGACAGTGTGGTAGGGATCTCTAGCTTTGGAGGTAAACTGCCAAAGAAGATCACAAAGACACTGATCTATTCATAGAAGACCTAAAATATTGGTGTCTTGGTCATCATGGGCTCCCATAACAAAATACTAAAGATAGTATTAAACTGTTGGCTTCTAAAATCAAGATGCAAGCAGATACAGTTCTTGGTAAGGGCCCTTTTCCTGGTTTGTAGATAGCTGTCTTCTAGGTATATCCTCATCAAGCAGAGGAGGAAGCTCTTGGGGTTCTTCCTTTTCAGATAAGGCCACTAATCCCATTATGGAGGCTCTACTTTTATGACATCATCTAAGTCAATTACCTCCCAAAGACCCCACCTTCTAAGATCATCACATTGTAGGTTGGGGATTGGCTTCAACATACGAGTTTTGGGGAAACACATTCAGTTCATAACCATTGGCAACCAGTTTAAATTCAATATAGATCTTGGAACTTAAATCAGAGTATAGACTTGGGGAATGTTTTAGGGTCCAAGTAAGGTGGAGTCATCAGGTGGATGTTTGAATGGATAAAGACAACTGAGTTGGCATTTAATCACACCAAATGCTACTAGGATTCTTCTGGGTTTCTCATTCCAGAAAAACTTTCACAGAGTTCCCCCGTGTGAAAGAGGAAACATGGAAACAAGGAAAGAGAAAACATGATCCTTGCCTTCAGGAAGTTTAGCTAGGGCATTGGAAATGTAAAGTTACGAAAGATAAGACTAGGTAAGACTGACATATATTATAAACTCAAAAATATAAGAGATCAGTGTGGGCTAGTTGACGGGGACAAAGCCTCTTGGGGTTTGTGCTGGACTTTAAAGTGGTGAGGACCATGGTTAAGGTGAGGCAATGGACTGGGAAAGGCATGAGCAAACAAAGGTGTGTGAGGGTGACCCTAGTATTTGGGGGTTAGCAAGAGGTATGGGTAGCTGAGCATTATTACTGACATTTATTTATCTCATGAGACATGGCAAGACAAAGGTTTTGTTTTAAGTTTGCTTGTTTGCTTAAGGTATCATCAGTGCAAATGTAGACATGGAGAAAAAGGAAGCAGGAGGGGACAGGAGAGCTGAACTCTAATGTGCCTTCCACATTAGCATCAGGACTGTGCTCCCTGCAGTTAGCTATTGCGTTTCTATAGAGGGCAGGTCGCAAGCTCATGCTATGGAGTTGTAAAAGCTTACTGCTTACCTACTGGCAACCTGCTGGAAGGAGTATGATTGAGTTTGAGAGAAGTAGCAAAAAGCTGGAAGGAGTTAGAGTAAATGAGGGAGGCCCTTGGCATGGTAAGAGCAAGTAGTTCCTGTTTGTATTGGTGTTTGCAATTAATCATATAAGACTTGTGGTTTCTGTTCATTTTTATTACTTATGGTTATTTGCAGGGTGTGTTGATGTTTGATTTATCCCTTACTTGTTTTTGTTGTTGTAATTTGATTCATTTCTTTTCTCTCTAGTTACAATGTGAGGCACTTGAAAGCAGGGACTGTGTTTCTTTGTATCTCAAAGTGTCAAGATAACAGTTTTCAATTTCTAAGTAAATACTTAATAACTTTGACTTCAATGCATTGGGAAAATAGGCAGGTGTATTAATCTGCTTTGGCTGTTATAGCACAATAGTATAGATGGGGTGTCTTCAACAAGAGATATACATTTTTCACAATCGCAGAGCTAGGAAGCCCAGGATCAGGGTGCTGGCATATTCTCTTCCTGGCAAGACCTCTCTTCCTGGCTAGCAGACAGTCACATTCCGTTGTATCCCTCTCCATGGAGGGGAGAAAGCATATTTCTCATCCTCTTCTCAGGAAGCCACTAATTTGATCACAAGTGTCCTACCCTCATGACTTCATCTAACTTTTATTGCCTGCCAAATATCCCATCTCCAATACATTGGGTGTTGGGGTTTCAACATATGAATTTTGGGCCATAGCAGCAAGGTCTGACTTTTTTTTTTTTTGTGGTATTGGGGATTGAACCCAGGAGCATTCTATCTTCAAGCTACACCCCCAGCCCTATTTTTTAATTCTTTATTTTGAAACAGGGCCTCGCTAAGTTGCAGAGGGCCTCACTAAGTAGCTGAGGCTGGCCGTGAACCCGGATCCTCCAGTTTCAGCCTCCCAACTACTGGGAGGACACCACAACGTGTGCCACCACAACTGGCTAAGTTCTGACTTTTAAATAAAGAAAAAAATGTATAAATAGTAGATGAGGAACAATCTATGCTTGTTTGTTTTTTTATTTAGTTGCTGGGTTAACCTTCCCATCTGACTGATTTGCCAGTTGCAGTGAGAGTTACTATAGGACCCTAGTGGTTCTTGAGTGCTTGGTCATTGGAACATTGATTGGTGGTCAGTACAGTACTGGGGTAGGCCAATGACTCTCTTGTTCGTGTGAGTGAGCCTAGACAGTTGTCTCCAGACCATGAGATGCAAAGTGCACACATTATGGTTAGATATGTAGGCAAGCAGCAGGAATGCTTCTGGGGAATGTGGCAGTTCTTGGGGATGACCTACAGGAAGTGCTGGTGGTTGCTGAAATCTTTAGTTGAATACGGAGAAGTGCAGCATGTTTCTGCATTTGAATTGTGATGACTGTGGATTTGACTGATTACCAGTTGTGGTCAGTGTACCTGACACACTCTACCTGTTTTGTATATTTCTTAAAGGTCATGCGAGTGTCATAAGAACTCTGTAACTGATAGGGAGCTCAAAGTTACTTAATAAAACCAACATTTACAAAGAAGGCTTACTAGAAAACAAGACAGAGAGGTAAAGGCATCACAGAGAATTATAATTGACTGATCCATTGGGTCTTTAATCAAGGATCCAAGATCACCATGAAGGTCCATAAGTGGTTCTTCCCTAAACTTCGGGAACTGGATGCACAATTCTGTGTATCTGTGCATTTAAGCATTTTCTGGGAATACCCTATAGCTTCATCAAATTGTCAACAATGATATGGGACAAGGAAAATTACTGATCAATCCCTCAAATACTGATTCCAACCCCTCAAATTTATGGATGAGGAAACCAAGGCTTAGAGAGGATTAGTGACTTTCTCCAGGCGCCCCCAGAGCTGGGACAACTATGCAGGTTTTTAATTTTACAGCATAGCATTCTCTCCACCATTACTTTCTGACAGATCACGAAGTCACCATTGCTTGCAGATCATTTCCAAAATCCTGCTAAGAAGGATGAGCCACTAAGAAGAGATTGGAGATTGATTTCCTGCCAAGGCCTCTAATCCACCCAGGCTGCTCTTGTGTTGGGACCAATTTGAATCCGCCATAGGCTCACCACAGAAGAATGGGGATTTTGTGCAATGAATCATAGAACCCCAGAAGGATAATCTGGATAGATCCTATAAGGCAGATATGAAAATGGGCACTGAAGGTGTCTGTCCTAGGCAGATATCCTTCTTTGGTCCTCAACCCCATGGTTAAGTTTGGGGAATAGAAACATAGTTTGGCTTGCCTAATGCTACAGAAATGCCTTTGCCTAGCCTTTGAAGACATGTGTAGTAGAACTAGTGCTGCCTCCAATCTCCATGACTGTTAATGACCCAGATAGAAGTGTTTTAGGCAAGCGTAACATGAGTTTTTTGTTGAAGGTGAGAGGTGGCATCATCAGTGGAAGTCAAGGTTGAGTATTTAGGAAAAGAATAGCATGAACACTAAGCATTGTGTGTATTGGGCCAGGGAAAGTAGGGCATGTGAAGAAAGTCAAATCATACTCATGAGTGGGAAGAAAGTTAGGAATATGGAAGGGGCAGAGTGAAGGATCATGGCAACACTCTCAGAACAAATTTAAGTTCATCCTACTTAATTATGACAGACAAAGTCTGGCTAGAGGGGGCTGTTCAAATGATGCATGGCATCTGATGACTCACCATTCATGGACAGCTCAAATTCTTTCAAAGTTATTTTTTATGTTACATTGCAATAATTTCTTATATTTGACATATATCACCTCTGTGCAGTTTCTTAAAACTCTACAAACCAGGACTTTCCTCTATCCCATGGGCCAACTTCCCTAGGATTTGAAGATGGCTTTGATGCAATGTCTCAGTCTTCTCTCTCTGAAACAACCTGTTTCCCCAGTTCCTAGTCAGTCTGCCTTGTCTTTCCTATAACCCTTCTTGAATGCCCTATTTAAATATATCTTAAATATGAATAAAGGGAAATCCATTCCTCTGGGTGTGGTCTGATTAGTGCAGAAACAGTGGTAATTGTGTAGAATTCTTTAGAGTACTAGACTCCTTTTGCTTTGTTTCTGAGATTTAAATCTAGCTGTATTAATACTAAGTTAATTTTGGACAGGCATCCCAGCACATGGAGATTATTTCAAATTTGGTACTTGTTTTCCATCATGTTGGTTATTCCTTTCTATTTTGTATTATCAGTGAAAATTATTTTAAAAAACCCAGAACTATGACTTAACCTAAGAAGTTATTGGAGATATTGAATAGATCAACATTAAAATGTCTGCGGTAATCTGATGGTGAAGTCCTTTTATGTCTGTGATCTTAACATTTTAAAGTAAGCGCCACACACTCATAGTAACCCACATGAGAACATGTAAATACTTGCCTCGGGAAATGGAATTCCATCTCAAGAATTTATCTAGGCTACTAAAGAATTTATCTAGACCCAGCCACACAGACCAATGCAAACTGTGTCACTCCGATTCTTTTTTGCTCTCCTAACTTCTTCTTTTTTTTTTAACTTTTTATGTTCATTTATTGGTGCATTGTAATTATACATTTTGATATATGTCAGGGTATGAACATCATACATGCACACATTGCACATTTAGTGCTCCCTTCAATCCCACCCTATTCCCTCCCGCTTCCCTCCCTTTCATGCTCCGGATAGTGATTGAGTATTATAGGTTTGTGTATGTACATCATGTGCTATAGTGTGTTTCCCTCCACTCCCCGCCCAACTCCCTCAGTTAGGTCACCTTCTTTGTCCATCTAAAGATTTCTTGGACTCTGCATCTCAACTTCATGCATCTATCGCTGGCCTCAATGACCAATTCCTGTTCCAAATTAAAATCCTCCTTTAGGCATGATTCTGGGATTTATTTGTTGTGGGTTTTTTTTTTGTGTGTGTGTGTGTGTGGTACTGGGGATTGAATCCGGGGGCTTCTACCTCCGAGCTATACCCCCAGCCCTATTTTTTATTCTTTATTTTGAAACAGGGTCTCACTAAGTTGTAGTGGGCCTCACTAAGTAGCTGAGGCTGGCCACAAACCCGGATCCTCCAGTCTCAGCCTCCCAAGTGCTGGGATTACAAGTGTGAGCCACCACGCCCAGGTATGATGCTGGGATTTGTTGCACCCCAAAGTCTCAACCTAGGCTGCTGCTGATAGGACAGTGTGATTAATAGGTTGATATTGATCTTCTGATCAATATTCTGTCCTGGGATTATTGTTGAATATCTTGAACCTATCCCCCAAGTGTCATATGCCTTTATTTGATCTTGGAACACTTTCAGTTGGGAGAAATATTCTGTGGTACCCCCTTTGAGAAAGGCTGAGCTAGTTGGTTTCTGGCAGAACTTTTGGGGATGTCTGCCCTGACAAGTACATTCTTCGCTCAGAGAGCCCAGGGCTGAATGTGAAAGGCGGGTCACCACTCAGCCATCAGCTGAGCTGCAGTGCCCACTGGGAGAGCTTGTCCGTCTGCTGCTGTTATCGCCAGGAGGTGGGCAGCTCCTGACCACGCCTGACATTGAAGAATGGGAGCAATTCCCTGGACGTGTCACTCCCGCCGTCCCTTCCCTTTCTCTGTTCTCCCCTCCCTGGCAGCAGTTGGGGCATCTGCCTAGCGAAGCTCATTAACCCCTTTAATGATGCAATATCCTTATTCCATATAGACCTCTGTCCTGAAAATCTGCCATTCTGTGTGCTTCCCAGAAGGAGGGCTTGCACTCACGGGCTGCTCTGTGAGTCAGAACTTGCCCCCTCCATGTAGAAAGGATGATTACAGAATGGGGATATGTTCAGGAGGGCACCAGTGGACAATTGTGTAGATTTCTGGAATTTTCAGAATGACTTTACTGATTCACAAATGTGGCATTCAGATGCCTGCAGATTCATCCAGTGCTCTGATTTCATTTGCCAATGGGAAGACTTCGTATTTTTAATTCTTTATTGGGGGAGAATGGGATGCAGAATTTAGTTCACTCATTTGATTTTTGAGCCATCCAAGATCTGATGCAGTTATTAGAATGAGCCCCTTTGATGTTGTTTAGGAACACTATTTGGGGAAGAAAGTTTGGACTTATTTCTAAAATCCCTCCAAAGGGTCCCACTCCTCTCTACCCTGTGTTTGGCTTTAAGATCAGGTTGGGTTGGCATCTCAGTTCTGCCACTTACTAACAAGGTGGGTAATCCTGGATAACTCACTTAGTCTCTCTGATCTGTTAATAACATATTATCTGAATGAAATATTCTTAGGCTCGATTTTTGGCCTCCCACTGTCTGTCATCCACAGTGCAGCTGGACCCCTGCTGGGGAACATCAAGCTTGGTGTTGCATGGAGCCTGACTCACTGCTAATGCCACTTTGCTAGACACCATCCATCCACACTGCCCACTAGTGTGCACACACCCAGAGATACACAAGTCTGCATGACCACACATGCTCCATATCCTTTGTGGTTAACTGGACTGGATTACTATGAAGTTTAAATAGCATTATGTTGCAGGCTGTGGTGGCGCACGCCTGTAATCCCAGTACTTGGGAGACTGAGATAGGTGGATTGCAGGTAACAGGCCAGCTTGCCATAATTTAATAAGACCCTGTTTCAAAATTTTAAAAATAAAACAGGACTGAGGATGTAGTTCAGAGGTAGAATGCCCCTGGGTTCAATCCCTAGTAACACACACACACACGCTATCATGTTAATAGTAGTACCTCACATTTACTCAATACCTGCCGTGTACCTCTCTACCATGGTACTTCAGCTGCACTATCTTATTTAATCTTCTCAGCAAACCTCTACTCAACAGATGATGACATAGAGACTTGAAAAGGTTAAACAACTTGTCTGAAGTCACACCATGGGATCTCAACGCTGACACCACTCTGAAAGAAAGTACAAGAAAGCCATTTACAACTCATATAGTTCTCTGTAGATCAGGTACCATTACTGTTGTTACTAAACCTCTCACAATTTAAAATGTGCCAAAGAGTAATGAGGAGAATCAGAGTCACAGGTACCCCGGGTACATCATTCATGTTCCTTAGGGACACATGTTTCTGACCACTCCATTTATGGTTGGAGATATGTCCGTCCTACATATCTTAGAGGGTCCTCAGATGGGGTAAGAGAACTCTATTTTATCAGAAGAGAGACCTGGGAAATTCTAACTCCCATCCTCTTCCGTTGTCACTGATTTTTGGGCCCTAATTTGGCATCTGAGCCCCAAGACGACTGAGATAGAGACTGATGTCAAAGACCAAGAGAACAGAACACTTGCGCTTTAGCCAAGTTAAGGGGATGATCAAATACATTAGTTCTCAGACCATTCCCTTTACTAACTGTCACTTTTCTAGGAGTAAATAAAGCTAACAGCAGCTGAGAATAGATCTCAGAACCTAAATGCTGAGATTCCAAAAGCCACAGGGCCAAAGAGATTTTATACAAGATCTTGCTGCTAACTTAACATATCACATCCACGAACCATTACCTACCCTTGACAATCTAGCTTTTCTGACTGCCTGTGTCTCCTTTCTTACTTGACCTCTAGGATGGTTGTATAGGAAATTGTGCATGTGGACTTCCACCTATGTTTTCTGCATAAGACAATATAGATTTAAATTAAGGGGTGTTTCTTCCATTGTCCACCAATGAAAAAACGGCATCCTTCTGGTCCCTGGGATGTCTGCAGGGACCACGATGGATGCCATGTTTGTGTGACGCTTGCTTGAATAACTGCTTTCTCTGTCAAAATCTAAACTTATGACTCTCCTAATTGGAGAGCATCATCTTTCTTCCATTAGTTCGTAACTGGTGAATTAGGTCCTTCTGTGATGGGAAAGGGACCATGTTTATTTCAGTTATCAAAATGAGCCCATGCTGGGGTCAGGCACGGTGATACTGTTCACAGGGTATGGGGGTGGCAGTTTCTGGATTTCACCTCCAGTAGCCGTGAGAGCTGTCTCCTCTCTTATTTCAAGAGGTGTGTTTTCTTTTTTTTTTTTTTTTTTTTTTGTTTTTCAATCAGCAGATTCTTATGGCTCTGCAGTTGCCCCAAGAAATGCAATCTGCAAGACATTCCTGCATGGGGGTGCACTCAATATGTAGGACCCAATCTTTCACTGAAACCTCAAATTGTCCAAACCGAAAAAACTGTCCAGGTCAAACTGGCCTTTCTCAGTGAATGGTTTGTTTTCATTTGCTTCATTTTTCCTCTTTTGGCATTTGAGCTGACTCTTGTAGGTTTCGTTCCTATTTAAAGTTAGTTTCACCTTTCAGTTCCTTTTGTCCACCTTAGCCTCACTGAGTTTCAGTTCCCCATACAGTGTGTGCAGAGTGAGGTGCAGAAGGGGGCTTTGTAACTAAGTCTAAAATAAGAATATTTCCCTGAAGTATCACAAGAATATTGGATGATGAGGGGAAACAATTTGAAGAATGAATCTAGCATCTTTTATGATGTTAGTGAAACCACTCATTGGAAATTTTTGAGCTTTTTATTCCTCATTTACGGTACTGAACCAAATTATAGTTATCTAATCTGACTGCAGGTTAGAATCACTAGGAATTTCTTAAAATAACAACAATACATAAAACAAAGATATCCAGACCCTATCCCATACCAATTAAACCAGAAAATAAGAGAGGTGGGTTCCAAGCCGGGTGTGGTGGTGCACACTTGTAATCCCAGTGCTTGGGAGGCTGAGACCGGAGGATCTGAGTTCGTGGCCAGCCTCAGCTATGTAGTGAAGTCCTCTGCAACTTAGTGAGATCCTGTTTCAAAATAAAAAGAATAAAAAATAGGTCTGGGGGTGTAGCTCGGAGGTAGAATGCCCCTGGGTTCAATCCCCAGTACTGCAAAAAAAAAAAAAAGAAAAGAAAAGAAAAAAGAGGTGGGTTCCAAGCACAGGTATTCTGTTCAGTTTCCCTGATGAATTTTATGTGTATCCAGGGTGGGGACCACTGGCTTGGATACTTGCTAAGGACTTGGACTTGTTGTTAGCTAAGCGCTGTCAGGGATGGTTGTCAGGTTGGTGGCCCTTGTTATAGCAGCAGTAACAATTTTTGGGTAATATGCCTCCCGGACTCCTGGACTGAGGTTATATTTCCTGTCACCCCCTCTCTTTGCTTGGTAAACACTTTGTGGTTCTCATTTTAAAGGTCACCATCTAGGATATTTTCACCTTGACCTTCTCACTACTTCCTTGTTGAGCTATGGGAGGCTACTTGCTCATCAGGCTTAAGACAGCTCTCCTCAGATGGGGAACAGAGGACTACGGTTTCCCTGAGTGCTTTGCAGAGAGCTGCAATGTGAAGGCACACACTCAAGGATGCTCAGCCTAACCAGTGAAGTCGCACTCAGGGCCCAGCTCTGCCTTGGTTACCCAAGATCTCAAAGCAACCATGACCAGCAAAAGCCACATTCAAAGTCTCAGTCAACTGACTTAATTTTTAACATCTAAGAAAGGACTGCGACTGAATACCAGTAGATTCCATTAACTTTATGTATAAATGCGTATTCAGGGACGTTCTGGTTTGCATGTCTCCCCTTTCCTTTTCCTTCTTTCTCTCTAGCCCCTGCCAGAACAAAATTGAGTCTAAATTTCAAATGTGCTTTGGGACAACAATGCACTTTTCAGATATTCCACAATTAATAGACCTGGACTCTTTTTTTTTTAAGGTGGGTGTGAAGATAGGGGAAAGTGTACAGAGTATTTTTTAATATATAAAGTATTTAAATAACATTGTATGCTGATTTCCACCATGCTATCTTCTGTTTGAGAAATAAAGAACATATATAAAGAAGCAAAGAGTCTCAAAGATTTAAATTATATTCATGATATCAAAAATGTTTCCATCCTTTGCAAATACCTGATGAATTTGATAAAGTACTATCTATTGTGCCTGAGGTCTTTCCTATTGAAGCTAATAATAATGATCACAACATTTCTGAGTGTTTACTATGTGCCAGGGACTGATGTGGACACTTGATATGGATTGTCTCCAATCTTCACGCAAAGTCAGCAGTCTTAATTTTACTGATAAATAAGACCAAACAAAAAACTTGCCTAGATTTTTACAATATAGCAAACAGCAGGACTAGGAATCAATCCATGTCCATGTGATTCATTCTTTTAGCATCCTGTAATTCTGAAACAGTGTAGTCCCTCATCAAGGGGACATCCTCTTGAATGAGGCGCAGCAAGGGGTTATAATGCTCTTAGTAGGTCTATGTTAAGCCATACCAATGTATTTCCTAAGCCAAACCTATCATGTTTTTGTTAAAAGATGTATGTCATATACAAATAGCCTTTCAATAGATCTTCGATAATCATTGTTGTATATGAGCCTCATGATAACCATATGAGGTGGAAGGAGCCATTGGCCCCCTCCCCAAGGAGGAGAAAACCAAAGCGAAGAGAAACTCATTACCTTGTTTATGTTTATAAGATTTTGAATGCCAGAGCCAGAACTTGGACTCAGGCCTTCTTTGGTCCAGTGCTTTTCCTATCACTGTGGTGGATCTTTGTGTGCATGCAGGCCTCACTGTTATACCCTGGCTGACCGGGGCCATCTGAGGCACAGAGGTTGCTAAATTAGGACCATTAGGTTATGAACTGGACCAGCCTGCCAGACTGGTCTGTCAGGCTTTACCTCTCACCATAGCCAATCCCCAGTTCTACCAAGCTTCTAAACATTTATATTTGGTCCTGCTTCACATTGTTTTTACTATTTTTCCCACCTCTAGCAGGCTGCCCTCTCCTGTGACCACTTTAGCAAATCCTTGCTGTGTGTGAAGGCCAGCCCAAAGCCCACCTCCTCAGGAACTCTCTCTGCTGACAGCAGCTAGTTCTCAGTACCTCCCCAGGTCCTGAGATCCTAAGACATTGCTGTGCAGACAGTAGAATTGGTTGAGCATTTAGCATATATTGGTTTGTATTTTGTTCAGGTCTTCAGGTGCATGTAAATCCAGAGATGTTTGTCTATTTTTTTGTTTGTTTGTTTGTTTCTTGGTACTGGGATTAAACCCAGGTGCATTCTGCCTCCAAGTTATACACCTAGCCCTTCTTATTTTGAAACAGGGTCTCACTAAGTTGCTGAGTCTCCTTAAGTTGCTGAGACTGTACTAGAACCTTCTAATCTCCTGTCTCAGCCTCCCAAGTACTGGGAATTACAGGCATGTGCCACCACATCCAGCTTGTCTATTTTTTGGGGGGGTGTCAGGTATGGAGATGGAGGTAGGGGTGTGGTGCTTAGCACATAGTGGGCCCTAGCAGATACACATTGTTTGCCTTTCTCTGGTTTACCTATGTGGTATTATCTCAGTGGTTATCAGAATATGCCATGAAGTAGAAAGGAAAGAAGTGCAGGGTCAGGTCAACAGTTTCCCACTGAGGCTGGGAATGTGGGAATAGTGCCCAGAAAAGGAGAAGCAAAGCAAATCTCTTTCTGGGGTGACTGAGCCAAGTCCTTCAAAGCATATTTAACAACTCTGTCACCATCAATGATTAGCACTGGCAAAAAAAGGGACAGCCATTTCTAGAGTGGATCTGGGTGTCAGAATTTAAAGGTCCTGAACTGAACTCAAATACTGACTTGCTTTTAGCTGTTAAGCCTCATCATTCTTCATTAAGAGTCGTTCATTCATCCTGTGAATAGTCCTGAGTACTGGTTTGGAACAAAGCACAGTGTCAAGTAATACATAGCATAAAGAGGTGGTAAATATACAGTGCCTGCCATCAAGAAAAAAATATAAATATATATACACACATTATATATATATAACATATATATGGATCAAAAAAGAAGGGAGAGATTATTCTAGACATATATGTATGAGAAAAAAATGAAAGGCTACATACCCTTATATATTATGTATAATTATATATATAGGGATAAATTGAAGAAATTTATTAACTATTAAATTGATTAAATATTATAGGGATGCATTGAA
>PVJS01009407.1:0-50420 GCA_004027185.1 Glis glis
TCTCTCTCTCTCTACCTAGTGAGGCCCTCCGCAACTTTGTGAGACCCGGTTTCAAAATAAAGTATAAAAAAGTAGGGCTGGGGGTGTAGCGCGGAGGTAGAATGCCCCTGGGTTCAATCCCCGGTACCCCCCCCGAAAAAAAGAATGAAACATTGATTTAGTTTTGTGAACTGTCCATCACAGAGTTCCTCCATTGAGCTCTTCAGGAAACGGAGACACTGAAATGTATATGACCACCCTGAAGACATAGGAAAGGTAGGTACAAAATTTTCAGCTGGACTCTTTTTTTTTTAACATGCTTTTATTGGTGCATTGTAGTCTCACATCACGATGAATATCTGTTTGATGTTAACATACATGTACACAGCTCTTAGTGTCCCCCCGCCTTCCCCACCCATATGAAGTACTGAGAATGATGATGGTATATTTTCACATGTACACGTTGTTTATGATAGTAATTCCACTGATTCACTTCTTTCTTGCCCTTCCCCTTCCCTTGTACCACTTCCCTTGCCCCACTGAGGGTTCTCCATTATCAACTGGAGTCCCTTTTGTGTCCCCACTACTCCCTAGGTTGCACATATTAATGAAAACATATGTCCCTTCTTTTTTTGTGATTGACTGATCTGGCTCAACATAATGTTCTCCAGATCCTTCCATTTTCTTGCAAATGATGTTATTTTATTCTTCTTTATTGCTGAGTAGAATTCCATTGTGTGTATTTCCCACAATTTTGTAATCCACTCATCTGTTGATGGACATCTAGGTTGGTTCCATAATTTGGCCACTGTGAATTGTGCTGCTATGAACATGAGTATGCATATATTACTGTAGTCTTCTGGTTTCAATCCCTTTTGTGTGATACCCAGTAGTGATACAGCTGGATCATATGGTGGATCCATTCCCAGTTTTCTGAGGAATCTCCACACTGATCTCCATATGGTTGAACTAGTTTGCAATCCCACCAACAGTGTAGAAGAGTCCCAATTTCCCCACATCCTCGCCAACATTTGTTGTTGTTTGACTTCTTAATGATTGCCATTCTAATTGGGGTCAGATGAAATCTTAGAGTAGTTTTGATTTGCATCTCCCTGATTGCTAATGATGTTGAACATTTTTTCTTGTATCTATTGGCCATTTGTATCTCTTCTTTTGTGAAGTATCTATTCATTTCAGTTGCCCACTTCTTGATCAGATTATTTGTTTTTTAGTGTAAAGTCTTTTAAGTTCTTTGTATATCCTAGATATTAGACCTCTGTCAGAGGGTAGCTTACAAAGATCTTCTCCCATTCCATAGGCTTTCTCTTACAAGATCAACCTAAAAAAACAGTAGCTTTCATATATGCCAACCATGAATCCACTGAGAAAGAAATCCAGAAAACAATTCCATTCACAATAACTTCAAAACCAATCAAATACCTAGGAATAAACTTAACCAAAGAGGTAAAAGACCTCTACAATGAAAACTATAGAACACTGAAGAAAGAAATCAAAGAGATTTTAGAAGATGGAAAGATCTCCCCTGCTCTTGGATAGGCAGAATAAATATTATCAAAATTGCCATCTGCCAAAAATGATCTACAGAGTCAATGCAATCCCTATCAAAATACCAACATCATTTTTTTACAGATCTAGAAAAATCAGTCATTAATTTTATATGGAGAAAGAAAAGACCCAGAATAGCCTAAGCAATTATCAGCAATAAGAACCATGCAGGAGGCATCACAATTCCTGACTTCAAATTGTACTACAGAGCTATAGTAATAAAATCAGCATGGTATTGGCACAAAAACAGACACACAGACCAATGGAACAGAATAGAAGATACAGAAACAAGTTCACAAACTTATAGTCAATTGATTTTTTACAAAGGTGCCAAACACATACATTGGAGAAAGGACAATCTTTTCAACAAATGGTGCTGGGAAAAGTGGTTATCTACCTGTAGAAAAATGAAACTAAATCCTTACCTCTCACCCTGCACACGAGTCAACTCGAGATGGATCAAAGACCTGGAAGTTAGACCAGAGTCTGTGAAATTATTAGAAAAAGGCATAGGTTCAACACTCCAGCATATTGGCACAGGTAGAAACTTCCTCAACAAGACCTCCAAAGCACAGGAAATTAAAACAAGAATTAATAAGTGGGATAGTATTAAACTACAAAGCTTCTGCTCATCAAAGGAAACCATCAGCTGGACTCTTAAGGCTGTCCCAGCTCAGTGCCTGGTTTGGGCTTCTCTTGTGCTTTTAGAACTACAAGAACATCACACCTATGGAGACAAATGGGAAAGCCAATAGAAACTGGATAGGTTGAACATCAAGTTAGAACAATGGCAATTCCTGTGGGCATTTCCAGAGCCCCCAGACATCTTCAGTTTAAGAGAAGCCATGGCATGATCTCCCTGTTATTTGACTCACAAAGAATTCGGATGATTCAGATGTGTTTGATGTGGCTACTGCCTTGCAGAAACATTTGGCCTGAGAAGACACCACAGCCTTTCAACGGTTCTCACGAGTTGCCCACCATCTACAGATGCACCCACCCAAGAAGAGCCAGTGCACTATAGTCAAAACAGGGTTCTGGTGTGATTGAATCCATATGCTATGCATTCAGTCATCATAGCTCTATGACTTGATGGTGTTGACAGTGACATGCATCCTCCCGTCACCATGGTAGGGATTCAATAGCCCACTGTGCCACAAAAGGACACATCTTGAATGTAGATAGTGTAGACTTCCAAAACTTGTAAATGAACCCTTTGGGAGATCGGCAAAAACATTCATGTCACAGAAATGAAAATCCCAAATAAGCCCCATCACAAGGGACTGGCTAGCCAACAAATTCTGAACAAGGAGGTTGAGGGGAAAGGAAGAGATATGCTTCATAAACATGTAAGAAAGTCTCTGCTGTAGCCTTTGAAATCAGAACAGCAAAATGACAGCAAGAATTTGAGGACAACAAGATGAAAGGGATTTGATTTGCAATTTGTAAAACAGTAGTGTCTGACTTTAGCAACTAATCTCAAGAAAATCACGTTGAGAGTCCAGAGTGGAAGAACACTTAACTTGGAAATGGTTCTTTACAAATATTAATCAGATGGGCCACAAAAGTCTGTATGATAGGAAAGCTATTTTAACCAGTGGACAAGTCAATGGATAGTTGTGTATATCTGTGAACCTAGGATGGTGCTGTCAAATGGGGTGGATGGGGTGGCATTGGACACATTCCTTTAGGTGCAGGAAAAAGCTCTTTTTTTCTGACCAGTTTTTTTTTTTCAACCGAACAGACAAAATTGACCCTGGTGGTGTCATGGAAACCCGGCCATGGGAGCCTTATAGCAACATCGGGAGACGATGTGGCAAGGAAAGCATTAGAGAGAGACTGCTATCAACTGAGTTCCACAGACACTACAAAAATAGCCCCTTTTATTTCCTTACTTCCAGTGAGAGAATCTCACCATTTGGAACATCATGCTTGCAATTCACCAGCTTTTCTATACCAATAACTAATAAACGACTTGGAAAGCAGTCACTCGCTCATGTTGGATTGAAGTGATTCGTCTGAAGGGCTGTGGACACGGCGCTCGCCTTCATTATACCTCCTGCTTGCCTTCAGCGGCCACACCCAGCACGTCAGTGAGTCCCACTGGTTTTATGTCATAAAGATATCTTGCAGCCGGATGTGGTGGTGCACGCTTGTAATCCCAGTACTTTGGGAGGCGGACGGAGACCGGAGGATCCAGGTTCGCGACCAGCCTCAGCTATCTCGCTCTCTCTCCCTCTTGCTGTCTCTCTCTCTCTCTCTCTCCTTAGTGAGGCCCTCTGCAACTTCGTGAGACCCAGTTTCAAAATAAAGTATAAAAAATAGGGCCGGGGGCGTAGCGCGGAGGTAGAACGCTCCTGCGTTCAATCCCCGGTACCGCAAAAAAAAAAAAATAAATAAAATTAAAAAAAAGATATCTTGCATGCACTTCTCACCACCTTTACCTGCAAGCCACACCACTTGTCACCCCAAGGCCCCTTCCATCTTTCATGGCACTCTATGTTTTATTTTTTCTCAGCTCTCACCTCATTTATGTTCATCTGTGTGATTTGATTGCTTTTTTTCCTCTCATTATTACTTTATTCATTCACTCAAGAAATAACATACTGCTAAGAAATAATTGCTGGATTAAGAAATAATATACTGGGGGGCCTACTCCGGGCCAGGCAGTGTTCCAACCACTAGTGACACAGCAGTGACAAAAAGAGACAAAGTCCCCACTGCCACAGAGCTGAGACTTGAATGGGCACAGACAGGTATAAGTGAATAAAGAGCAAACAAGAAAGGTGCCTCCTGTCTAGTCAGGAAGACACTCAATCCATGATCCCCCCAGCACCCAGGGTGAGCTTCACGCACAAATCAGACCCGGTCAGCCTCTGCCAGAAACCTTTCCATGGCTTCCTGTTGCTCAGAATAAAACACAACTTACAAACACAGCCGACCCACAGCGATCCACAGAAGGTGGTTTACAAATGTCATTAGGTGAACAAATAAGGAATCAGATCTTTCTGCAAAGCAAATGAATTCTTCAAAGGATGGGAGCGCTCCCCAGTCTCTCAACTTTCAACACCTCCAATGGAGGAGCGGGAGCTGCCTTTTCTTTTGTATCGACATTGCTTTTCGTAAGTTTACATCATTTTTAAGAAGGTTGGTTTCCCTTTGATTATCAGACCATTTCCTGGAGCACTGCTATTTGACAAGGTATTTGATCTTTCTGAACTTCATTTCTCTCATCTGTAAAATGGGACTAGTCAAATGTATGGGAACTCATACATTTGTTTTGGTAATTAAAAGACCTAAAATGGCACAATACCTGCCACAAAATGAATGCTTAATTAGGTGTTCTTGCCTTTGAGCAAAGGAAACAGCACCCATCCTTTATTGCTGTAAATAAACTTACTGACGTGGGAATAAGAGAACATCACTGCAGGAAGAATAACATGATTGTCTACCTCACTGCAGGGTATTGGTCGTGGCAAGGAGGCTCTGCAACCTGGGTCACTGGTAACCTGTCACAGCAACAGCACTGACACCGGGCCTGCTCCAAAGCAGGTATTTTTATGCAGTTAACCTTCTCTGAGCCGATGATTATGCAACATGTTTGTTCCCTAAGCACACATTGTTCTCATGTGGCCAGCATGGTCACTAAAATCCTACCTACTTTAGAATCTTCCTCTTTGTAAACACCAGGCAATGTCCAGGCTTCCGCTGGACAGAGGAGCTACAGGACTTCTTAGATGAAGATTCTTTGCCTGTTGTGTGGTACCTCCTGAGGGAGCGAGTCTCTGTGCAGCCTCAATCCTCAGCCACCTGTCGGCTACCTCACTCCTGCCAGGCTGCTCTGCAAATGCTTTGGTCACCTGATCAACTTTTTTTGATCATCGAAACAAAATAGAATCAGGAGAGAGAGGGAGAGAGGGAGAGAGAGAGAGAGAGAGAGAGAGAGAGAGAGAGAGAGAAGAGAGAGAGAGAGAGAGAGAGAGAGAGAGAGAGAGAAAGAAACAGAATGTGTATCATGAATGAATAAATAAGATCACTGGTCATTCTATTCTCTATTTCCAAATACCACCAATACCAATATAACTTTGATTGACATTGGGTTATAGAGGTCCAGATCTTTTTCTACATAGGCATGTTTCTTTACATAGACATAGTAAGTGGTTAAGAGCATGGACTATGGAATAAGACTTGCTGGCTGAAATCCTAGCTTTGTCACTTACTAGCTATGAAGCCCTTTAGTTTCTTGGCCTCAGTTTCCTGACCTAAATAGAAATCATCTTAGAGTATTATTATTTTTTTTGTGGTACCAGGGATCGAACCCAGGGGTGTTCTACCTCCGCGCTACGCCCCCGGCCCTATTTTTCATCCTTTATTTTGAAACTGGGTCTCACGAAGTTGCGGAGGGCCTCACTAAGGAGAGAGAGAGAGACAGAGAAAGAGAGAGACAGACAGACAGGGAAAGAGCTGAGGCTGGCCGCGAACCCGGATCCTCCGGTCTCCGCCTCCCAAAGTGCTGGGATTACAAGCGTGCACCACCACGCCCGGCATCTTAGAGTATTATGAGGATTAATGTAATCCTCATGTAAAATGGTCGCAGCAGTGCTCAGCACATAATAGGTCCTCAATCAATGCTGTCTAGATGTAATTACTTATAGGAATTGAATTGGGAACACTTACTTGTGTGACTTGGAAAAGGAGAACATCTATCCACAGCTGTTTTCTGGAGCACAGGGTAGATAACCTAGTAAACATTTGCTGAATGAATGAGAGTGAACTAATGCTTAATAAGACTCACAGCACCGAGCTGGGATGCAGTGGGAGGATGTACCGGAGCCTTTAGCCAGGTCATCAACTGACCATGAAGCTCCAGGCCTCCTCATCTGTCGTGTTGTCCTGTCTCTTGCTGCTCAGTGCCACGCTCGCCTTTATGAAGAAGCTAAAGGCTCCTCTCCTGAGTCTGGCTCCTACTTCTCCCTGTGGTAGAAAGAGGCATCCAATCTTCAGACCCTAGAATGCGCTCCTTTCTCCCAGAACCTCACTGCCTCCTGCTTCCTCTGGCTTACTTACAGTCTTGAAGAAATGACAGAAACCAGCCGCTCACCATGAGGTCTCTGAAAAATCTCTGCAAAACTCCAACAACTGCCCCATCTTTCCCTCCAACTTGAGCCAGGAAATGTGGTTGGTAAGCAACTCTCCGTTCTGAAAGGCAGTGCTCCAGAATGAACCAAGCATTAGTATTTTTGGTCACAGAGTTCTTAGAAGCGTGCAGTCCCAGGGGGCTTGGAGATGAGGCGTGCAGGGGGTGTGTGTGCCACAGACGAAAGGCGAGACTGAGGCCGGCATGACAGAGGGCGGTTTCCCACCTGGCTCACGGTGAGGCCTGTTTTCCACCCTCACCAAATGCCATTACATCACTCTTCCAGTTCCAGGAAATCCACTGAGTGCCAGCCACAGTATTTCTCTGGGATCCAATGCAAACAGACCCGCCCCTCCTCAGTGCTGGAGCTGATGACCTGTGAAGGAAAAGGCAATCCACAGCCTCCTTCTGCTGGCCCAAGAGGCTCAGGGTGAATGGGCTGGGCCCACAGACAGTGGGCAGCTTTCTGAGTGCCGGTCCTTCATCTGTAAAACGGGGGTCATCATAGAACCAGTTTTCATGGGACACAGGAGAACTAAATGAGAGCATTCATGTGAAATTCTTAGCACAGTGCTGGATCCACATTGCACACTAAACAATAAATGTTTTCTCTTGTGATGACCAATGAAGATGGTCAGTCTATAATAGAGCTTTCATTGAGTCTCTCCCTCAAATATAGTGCCTTGTTTAAGCAGAATTATTTTGAGATTAAAAAAAAATCCACATGCAAAGGGGCAGAAATGCAAAGTGAGCACCTTAATGAATGTATAGGGCAGACGCACCCATGCACCTACCATCCACATCAAGGTATGCAACATTGGTAGCTCCTAGAAGTGCCCTGTGCCCCTTCCCACTCACTATTTTCACTATTCTGAATTCTATCACTATAGATCAACTTTATAAAAGTGAAGTCATTGTTCTGAACCATCGCCCAAATAAAGATATAGAACATTTCTGCCAGGCGTGGTGGCGCATGCCTATAATCCCAGTAACTGGGAGGCTAAGACAGGAGGATCACAAATTGGAGACCAGCCTCATCAACTTAGTAGACCCTGTTTCAAATTAAAAAAATAAAAAGGATTGAGGGTGTATCTTGGAGGTAGAATGCCCCCGGGGTTCAATCGCCAGTACCACAAACAAAACAAAACATCATAACAAAAAGATACAGAACATTTCAACCAACCAAAGAGAAGTACTGTTTTGACTTATTACGATAAATTTTGATTTTGAATTTCTATAAATGGAATTATACAGACCATATATGTGCTCTTCTGCATCTGTTTTCTTTTACTCAGCCATATGCTCATGAGATTCATCTGCATTGTTGTGTGAAGTAGACATTCATTTCTTCTCCTTGCTGTATAGTATTGCATCGTGTGAATATTTACATTTGTATATTTTGTTGTTGAGTATTTGTGTTGTTCCCAGTCTTTTGCTATTACAGATAATGCTGCTGTGAACATTCTTGGACATGTCTTTTGGCACACCACATATACACATTTCTGTTTTGTATATATTTAAGCGTGAAACTAGCTGTACCATAGGGTCCATGTCCATATGTGTTTAGTTTTAGTAGATAATGACAGTTTCAACATTATACAAATTTGTGTGAGAGCAGTATATGAGAGTTCCAGTTGCTCCACATTCTCACAGACATTTGTGATACAAGTTCTTTTTTTTGATTTAGCTATTCTTGTGGGCATATAGTGCTAGCTCATTGTATTTTTCATTTGTATTTCCCTGGTAAGTCAGATGTTGAGCTCTTATATTGGCCATTTTTATATCCTCTTTTGTAAAATGCCAGCTAGTCTTCTTGCCCATTTTTCTATTGGATTGCCTTTTTCTTATTGATTTGTGTGAATTTAAAAAATATATACGGGGTACACATATAATATACAATGAAAACATCTTTCCCAATCTCTTAATATCTTTTGGTGAGCAGAAGTTTTTAACTGTAATATATTCCAATTTATCAATCTCTCTCATAGCTGGTGTTTTTAATGTCCTGTTTAAGAAATCATTCTTATCCCAATATGATGAATGCATTTTCCTAGATTATCTTGTAAAGGATTATTGTTTTCACTTTCACATCTGAAGTTGATTCTTGTGAATGATGTAAGGCAGGAGTGTTTTATTTTTTATCCATGGGGGGATCCAGTTGACTAAGCACCATTTGTTGTAAAGGCCATCCCTTCCCCAATTGCAGAGTGATGACACTATTGTCTGAAATCTGGTGTGATAGTTGGTCTGGTTTGTCAACTTGACTCACCCCAGATCATGTGACTTTGGTTGTGTAACAGCGATTGAACCAGAAGTCCTGCCCTAAATGTGGGCAACAGGGTTCTGATAGGTGCAGGACTTGGATAAAAGAAGGAGAAAGCCGCGTAGAAGCTGCCACGACTCTTCCTGAAGAGAATGCATCTGCTTTAGTCTTAGATTGTTGGTCTGCAATTTTGCCGTTTCCTTGAGGAGCTTCTTGATCTTCTGCTCTCGTCTGGGATCATCGTCGGCCTCCAGCCCTCGAGCTGAAACTTCACCGTCGTTTCTCCGAGGAGCTTCCTTGTCTTCACATTTTGGATTGGACTGAATTGGTGGTTGCTTCGATCCTGGGGCTTCAGCTCTTGGACTGCCCGGCCGGCTGCTGATTCCTCTGACTCTTCACATGCAGTCGGAACCTGGGACTATATTGTGGGCTGATCTGATAAATCCCCTTTTCATATGCTCATTCTGTGAATTCTGTTGATCTGGTGAACTCTGACCAATATATCTGGTCACTGTATATCTGGTCCTCTCTGAATTTTAACCCATTGGTTTGTCTCTTGTCAAATAAGTGCCATTATGGCACTTTCTTAGTAACTTTTTTTTTTTTTGCGGTACCGGGGATTGAACCCAGGGGCATTCTACCTCTGAGCTCTACCCCCAGCCCTATTTTTTGTTCTTTTTTAAATTTTGAAACAGGATCTCCCTAAGTTGCAGAGGGCCTCACTAAGTAGCTGAGGCTGGCTGCGAACCCGGATCCTCCTGTCTCAGCCTCCCAAGTACTGGGATTACAAGCGTGTGCCACCACGCCCGGCCAAGTAACTTTCTAATAAATCTTAGGATTTGGTAATGCAAGTCTTTTCTTTCTTTCTTTCTTCAAGGTTATCTTCAATGACAACTTTCCAATTTTATGTGTGTATGTGTGTGCACATGCTTGTACACACACACACACACACACACACACACACACACACAGCCCTGTTGTGATTTTGATTCAGATTTCATTATGCTATGGACCAATAATTTGGGAAGAAAAATATTATCTTTTAATATTTAATATATGCATTTATTATATATTCTTTATGTAATATATAATATATTCTTTAAATTCTTTAGCAATGTTTTGTGGTTTTCAGTGTAGAAATTTTATACATCTTTCACTAAATTTATACTTGTATATTTTATGCTTATTGGATGTTATTGTATATGGCATTTAAAAAATTCTAGCTTCTAATTTTTGCTAGGATATAGAACCACAATTTTTTTTTTGCATTCTGACTTTTTATCTTCCAATCTTGCTAAATTTAGTTATTAATTTTAGTAGCCTATCTGTAAATTTTAAAAAATTCTGTACTTAATCATATTATATGCAAATAATAACAGTTCGATGCAGTTTTGGGGGATTTATAGTACTTACATGTCCCATTCAAGGAAGAGACACACCTTCAATCAAAAAATTTAAAATAAAAAGCCCAGTTTTTTAAAATCCTTTATGATGTTTGCCTTATGATTTTGGGATTATGCTAAATAAATAGACCTATGTTCCAAAAGCAATATCTACATGTGTTCATGAGATAGTTCAGTTTCCAAATATACTCCCAAATTTCTTATACTGAAAGAATTTTTTTCTTTTCCTTTTTGTGAAGCCAAGGCAGAAACTAATCTCCAAGGGCATAAGTACTGAAAAAGTAGTTAAAAGTTTGTACCAGCAGGAATCCTCCCATAATGCAATAATTTCATATAATTTATGATTGGTAAATATTTTCCAAAATGTTATTTTCTACCCAAATGTAGTTGGGTGCTACATTCAATGTAACTGTCAATATCCACTGAGATCCTAGCATTTAGAGAAGGAATGGTAAATATATGACATACGGCTTTCATGCCAACCTCCTGTGATCACTGCAGACATTGCTAATCAATCATTACATTCTCGATTATGAAACCTAGGAGTGGCTTCAGAATCCTTCTCAATGCAGGGCCTCAGGCAATCACTACCATGGACTGATTAGATTTGCCACATAAACCAAAACCTATTGACCATCCTTAACTTAGAATTTCTGGCTGCTGTTACCTCCACTTTATCCTGAAAGCTCCTAGAATCCTGCTCTTTCCAACGTCATCATCTAATTTTCCCTCTGTATTGTGTAGTAACATGTGAGCTGTGATTGGCTCGTGCTCCATTTAAAGTGGGGTCAAGAGAGACAAGTGGCTGGCTGGCTGCCTCCATCAGGCCTGCTCCAGGCGGCAACTCCTTGTTGAGGTTACCTCAGGACAGGACCTTAGATCTCACCTTAGCATCTTTAAAAACTCCATTGAATCAGCTGTCCCTGAGTTGATCAAGCTCCCAGGCACTGACACATAAGGAGACTAACAGGAGATAGATTTGCAAATTAGAATACCAATTGACTGATTTGTAGCGGGGACACAAAACTTTCCAAAGGGTAGAAAATTGGTTTCCACTGCTCTGCAAATTTACTCCCTTGTATAGGGCTACCTGGGGAACTAAATTAGGAGTTAGAGGTTTGGTGGTTATAAGCACAGACTCTGGAGGACCTCAGAATCTAGTTCTTGGTAATCTTAGGCAAATTGTCTTTAGCTTCTGAACCTCATCTTTATATTAAGGAAGCAAGTAGTCATACTTATCTCCAAGGACTCGGTGCACTAATCACACACATCGTGTTTGCTGGCTTGGGATCAGGCACACAGTAAGCAGTCAGTAAATGGTATATAATTGGTACAGACTCAGCACAGATGGAATGGGATTTTCTAAAGGACTGTTTTGTCTAGAGTATGAAAAATATTTGAATGTTTCCTGCTCCTTTATAGATCCTTTAAAATAATGGGGTTCATCTAATAACGTAGCTGACCCTTTCTGTTGGATAATTTGAATGAGTACTAACACATTCTTAACACTGAATCTTCATTCTTTGGATTTTGTGTCCACTTCCACCGGCTTCCAACAATAGTCACAATAAGAGTAGATAAAATAAGAGGATGAAGTTATTCATCTTTATACTAACATTTATACTGGTCACACTCTAAGGATAGAGGATGACCATCTTGTTTAGACAGTAGTCTGAGAGAGAAGTTGGTCTTTTGACTGGCCTCAGGAGATCCCCTGGATAAAACCTTTGGAGAGGCAAGGAAAAACACCAG
This sequence comes from Glis glis, assembly GCA_004027185.1. Lineage (NCBI taxonomy): Eukaryota > Metazoa > Chordata > Mammalia > Rodentia > Gliridae > Glis > Glis glis. Next base: position 12,101 of record PVJS01009407.1, read on the forward strand.
GGTGCAGGAGTGAATATTTTCGTTGTGATTTTACTGGAGGTGGGTGAAGAGAAAGATGTGAATATTTCCTGAGTGGCTGCTGTGTGTCACAGGCATTTCACAAGTACTATCTCGCTTCATCTTCAAAGCAGTCCTTTAACATGAGCTTTACATCCACACTTCATGGACAATGTTTAGAGGGTGTGAGTAACCGGCTTAAGACCCCAGAGCTAGGAGATGGTAGATGTGAACCTCTGGTGGACATGAACACAGAGCAATTTGATATCAGAGTCCGCACTCCCTCCAGGGCACCTTACTGGCTGCTTTCAGCTGAATTTTCAGAGGTTGGTATTTCTTCTGTCCTCATCTCAAAGATTATAGTTTGAAGACTCCTCATGAGATGGAGAGCTCAGGAGATGCAGAATGACACCCAGAGGGAGGAAGAAAGTGTTTAAACCCATGGTTCACAGACTGGAGTGGACCAGATCCTTCCAGAGAACTGGGCCTCACCTAGAGAGATTCAGTGGGTCTGGGATGGGGCCGGAGAATCCGCATTTCTGACAAAGTCACAGCGGGTGCTGATACTGCTGGTCCAGAGATTACACTGAGAGAAGCCCTGGCTAATTTAAATATGAGAGAGAGGAAGAAAGAAACAGGAGGAAATAAGAATGGAAAAGACAATGGACCAGAGAGTGAACTAGGAAATAGAAGCTTCATGTTCCTGTAGCCCCATAGGCCGTGCTTGGGAGGACCATGCTCTTGTTGTCTGTCATTTCTATCACTACCCTAATGTGCCCATTGAGTCTGGGAGTGGGAACGCGATGGTTGGACAGAAGAAAGGCGAGGAGGGCCAGGTGGTGGAGAAGGAACCTGGTGAATCGCACAGCAGCTCTGATACCTGCCAGCACCCAGGCTGTCCCTTCTGGAGGGAGAACTGACTCTGGCCTGGCCCCCTGCAGGGAGGGTGGAGCAGTAGGAAGCAGAAGATGCTCTGGGACCATTCCACGTTAGGGGCGGGGACAGCAAGGCCTCCAACAGAGCAGCCTCAAACCACAGAACTGGCTCTCACTCACCCATGTTTCTGCACTGATATTTGAACCCAAACAAGCCAAAGTTTTCCTATCAAACTGCTCCCCATGCACCCTGCCCCTGTACTCCAATAAGTTGCAAAACAGAAGAAGAACTGAAGAGGAGACGCTTTGGACTCTTCCCTGGGTAGTCTTGGAAACTCACCTGGGAAAAGAGGACATGAGCAGGGGAAGCAATTTACTTTGCTACTTGCTATCCGATATTGGAGTTCAGGTCTGGAATTTGGTTTGAAGTAGATAGGGAGAAATATTTCCTTCTTAACAGATTGTCCTTGGGCAAAGAAGAATGTCAACAACCCCAAGGAAGAAAACCTTTATCTGCAGTTATCTGCCTCAGCAGAGGTGCTTGCTTTTATATCTCTCCAGCTTCATATGTCACTTTAGGTGAAAATAATAGTGATTAATTTCAGCCATGGCTGGCTTTTGCCGAGCAACAGGTTTGCCAGATTCCTGAGAGGCCTTGTTTTCTGGTCATTGAAGAAAAAAAATGTTGATGTTAGATGCTTTTAGTCATTTTGAGAGGCAATTTGATGTTAGCTTCTATTTAGCACATATTTATTGAGTACCTACTGTGTGCCAATCACTGTCAGGTGTTAATAATACCAGCAGTGAAAGGAACATTGGATATTTCCCCAAAGTACTAAGGCTTCGGTTTGAGTCTGAGCTCTGTGGCTTGCAAGCTTTGTCTCTTCACTTTCCAGAGCTCAAATCCCATCTGTAAAATGGGTATGTACACACAGCGCATGGAATGACTGCAAAATGGCTTTGACAATTGTAAAGAGTCATGCCAGTACCAGGTGCGTTGTGGGAGCATTCGTGCGCGCTCTCTAGGCATTCTTCACTTGGACAGTATTGGGTAGCCCAGGGTTAGCACGTGCCTGGCGCGGTGGGTGCTCAATAGCCATCAGAAAGAAGGGAGGAAGGGCGGTCTAATGAGAAGGTCCTTGGTGCTCGCATTTCTGTTTCAGTTCTCCTAGAGCAAAGTCCATGATAAAGTAGTAAACTGCCTGTGGTTAGGCAAGAGCTGAACTGTGCCCATGGTGATTCATTCTGGGTCAGGCTGGGTGCTAACCCACATTCTCTTACCCACTGACCATTGAACCTTGAAAAAGCACCTTGCTTCTGAGCAGGAGTCCCCTCTGAAAAATGAACTTGTTCCTCACCTCTTCCCACTTCACTGGGATGCCCAGAGGATCAAACAAGATACTTGATGTGGCTGTGCCTTGAAAATTGTGAAGTGCAGTACAGACACGCTGTTTCCCCCTCTCTATTTTATTTATACCTGTCTGACCCCTACCCCTTGCAATCAAAGGCTTACAGGGCAGTCTTCTGATTTTGTTGGCTTGCTAAAATTCTGCTCCCTCGTGAACTTGGGGAACTGCTTGTAGAAAATTGAAAGCAAGATAGTTTTAAACAAGGACGAAAACCAATCTCTTAAAACACCTTTAGCAGGAAGCCCACAGTAAAAACAATGAGTGGCAAGAGAGGTGAATGAGAATACTGTTGTAAAAAGGAGAGAATGGATCAGTAGCCAGCAAGCAAGGCAGGAAGGAGAGCAGGCAGTGGATGGGCAGGAAGATACCGGTTGACGGTGGAGCAGACTCCTTGTCAACACAGCAACAGAATGATCTCTTGGGTAGAGATGGCCCACTCCACAAGGTCTGGATCTTCCTCCTTTCTTTAGGGTGGGCATTTACTGGGTAGGACCCTCTGCTCTGCCAACTGCAAACTGTACTAGGCCCTGGTCCTGGTGCCTGGGCCTCAACAAGCAAGTCACTCTTCAAATATCTATGAGGGTCAATCAAGGAATAGAAACACATGATATGTGCAGGCAAAAGAAACATGGAACTGGGAAAACTAGGAACACACAACTGAACTAAAGGCAGCAACTGCTCCCGTTCATTGAAGCCATCTAGAATACAATCTAGTACTTGTAGATCGCCAGCTTGTTAAGGATGGAGTCTGGATTTTTGAGGTGAAACTTCCTAATCTTAAATGCTAACAATGGCACGGGAGGACAAAATGTCACTGATTTGCTTGTGTGCTATCTCTGGCTTATGTTCTCATGTGTATCTCAAATGTACTTTTATTAATTTGTGGGTATTTCTCGTAAGAATCTTAAGCACAGCCCTGCCTAGTCACCTACTATCTCAGAGCACCCTGACCTCCTTCCTCCTAGAATAACTACATATATCTGGTTGGGGAACACACAATTTAGTGTGATGGTTATGAGCTTGGGCCCCAGTCAGAGAGCTGTGTGCTTGAATCCCTGCTTTAGTTTTTATTTTTTCTCTCTCTCCCGAGCTGTATGATCCTGAATCAGACAACCTTCCTGAGCCTTGGGTTTTTCTTCTTTTCTTTCTGTGGAATTAGGGATTGAACCCAGGGGCATTGTACCTCCGAGCTACCACCCCAGCCCCATTTTGTTTTTATTTTGAAACAGGTGTTGCTAAGTTACTGCACATTGATCTCAAACCTGTGAACCTCCCGTTTCAGCCTCCCAAGTACTGGGATTACAGGTTGGCACCACAGTGCTTGGCTAATCCTTGGGTTTCTAATCTGACATGGAGGTAATTATACTTTGTTCTTCAAAGATGTATTGTGAGGATTAAATCCAATACATATAAACTACTTGTGGCTGTGCCTGCCACATAGCAAACACTGAATAAATATTCTCATTGCTAATAATAACAATCAGTTGAGAAGTTCGTTTTTCAGACATTTTAGTTTAACCACACTCAGTTTTTTTCTTTAAAGCAGCAGCTCTCTCTCTCAGACTTCTAATTTATATCTCACAAAGTTCTGGGCTCAGCACAGGTCTTCAAATGCTGGGTGATGGTGTTTATTACCACCACTGCCACCATCATCATCATCATCATCATCATCATCATCACCACATGATCACCATCATCACCACCACCATCATCATCATCATCATCATCATCACCACATGATCACCATCATCACCACCACCATCATCATCATCATCATCATCATCACCACATGATCACCATCATCACCACCACCATCATCATCATCATCACCATCATCACCACCACCATCATCATCATCATCATCTTCTTCCACATGCCCGTTACCATCACCATCATCTTCACCACTAGAGCTGTCGTCACCGAGTACCATTACGTTCTGGTTCCTGTGTTGGTTCTGTGTCATTCTGCTCTGTTTCTATCGTATGGCAACTCTATGTACCAGGAACTAAACACCTAAACACTCAGACCCAGACCCGTGTGGCCATAAAGACTGAGCACTTGTCCTTACGCTGTGCTCCTCGTCCACTTGGGAAGCAGGTGGTGGGAGTTAGAGATTACGCAATGGGTCTTGGGTAGCATGGCATTCTGAGATGCCCGTCCCTTTGCGTTTTGGTACATTGCTATTATTTTGTCTTTTTAGATGGCTGATAGCAGTTTATTTATAACCGAGAACTGACAGTCTGTTTATCCAAATAGCTCTTTGAAAGGTTCCAATTATGGTTCCGCCACATCTCTGAAGGCTAGTGGTGGGAAGCCAAAGCGATGCTATCTGCGTTGTCGGCTTAGGTACAAAACACGGCAAAATGCAGCTCTCTGAAGCCAAGACAGTCACGCCCCAAGAAAGGCCAATACTGAATGTGGCCTCCAGAATGGAGACTCCAAGTTCGTGTCCTTAGCTGTGATTAAATTTCCTAAACAAGTCAAGGTGTCCCAGATACAACTGAGGAATCCTCTGTCTTGTGCAGCTTCCGAAAAGTGGGCCACTTCTTAGACAACTCACGGTCTCAGCCTGAGGCTATGGCCACACCAAGACAAGCTGGCTAAGCCACAGTGGCCTTTCAGTTGGTCATTCCCCATGCTGGAGCGGCCGCCGTGAACAAGGCCCTGTGCTCAGCGCCAAGACACACGAAAGAGGGGAGTTAGAGTCCTGGCCTTTTTTCTTTTTCTTTTTTGGTACTAGGTATTGAGCCCAGGGCATTCTACTCTGAGCTATACCCCAGCCATTTTTATTTATTTTTAAATTTTGAAATAAGGTCTCACTAAGTTGCTGAGGCTGGCCTCAAACTTGTGATCCTCTTGTCTCAGACTTCCAAGGACTGGGATTACAGGTGTGTGCCACCATGCCTGGCTTTAAAAGGAGAAGCACTTCAGAATGTTGAAGGAAGAGATAAAATCAAATTTGTCACCTGGGGCCTTGAGAGCTTTTGATATCTGGGTGTTCTTTGCTCCAACATGATTCTGTACTTTTGAGTGACACTCCATGGTAGTGAAAGAATTTGATCATCAGAGGCTGTAGCAGAGAGAGGCTTATCAGATATCTCTGCCACAAGCTTGCTGCGAGGGCCTGGGTGTGCAGCTTCATCTGGAGTCAGACCGTCTGCGCTTGACCCTTTCAACACATACTCACTGTGTCACTCAAGAGAATGCCTAATTCCTCGGAGCCTCAGTTTTATTATCTGCAAAAGGGGGTAATAGTAACTTTCTCACAGAATTATGAGATTGAAACGATAGATATGAAGTGCTTGACACCATGTCCCGCACATAGTTAGTGCTGAGTAAATGTCAACTCTAATAATAGTAATTAGTAAATGTTAATAATATTACCAGTGTGTCCCAGGGGTTAGTGCTAAGTCGCATTCTCTTCTATAGCTACACTCACCCTGTAGGTGACCTCATCCTCTCCTGACTTTAAGTACCATCTCCAATTTGCACTGCACATCTTAACTCCTCTCCTGAGCTTCATAATCTCTGTCTCACACACATGTGAGAATATATATATATATATATGTATATATATTTATATATATATGTATGTATACACATATTTATTTACATAGACATCTAATAGGCCTTTAACACTGTATAAGTCCCTCATTTAACTCCTGTTTATTCCTTATTCCACAAAACTTCTCAGCTCAGTAATATTCAGCTCCATCTTTCCTAATGCTTAAGTCAAAACACCTAGAGTCATCTTTGACTCCTGTCTCACCACCCTCCGTCTCCTCCATCAGCAAATCTTGCTGGTTCATTGTTCAAATATACCCAGAACCTGAGCGCTTGTCCCCACATCCACCCCTGCCCCCAGCTGTTGTCCTCCCTCCCCTGCATGACTGCACCTGCCCCTTCACTATTCTTCTCTTTCTCTCTTGCTCTCCTTCATTTTATTCTCACATTGCAGCCAAAGGGATCGTTTTGAAACCTAAGCCACATCATGTCTCTGCCTGCTTGGTACCCTCTGATGGCTTCCCATTACCCTCAGACAAATTGCAAAGTTCCTCAAAGCTCAGAAGGCTCCTCCTGCCTGGCCCTCAGCTGGCTGCCAAGCTCAGCTCCTAGCACCTTACCCTCTCCTGGACCTTGGCACTGAGCATGCGCCCCCTCGGGCCCTTCACTTCCTGCCCCTGGAATGTTCTTGGACTGGAGGTCCACGTGGCTCTTCCCTCACCCCTTCAGGTCTAAGTTGCATGGTGTGGATCAGAAATGTACGCATCCACTCACATTGTCTCGTTTTCCTTCATAGCGTGTATGTTCTTCTGTTCATAAGATTTTGTCGTTGTTGTTTATTGCTTCTATCCCACCCACTAAAATGTACGCTTCAAGTGAGCAGGAGTTTTTACTCACTGTTGCATTCTCATTAGCAGAACAGTGCCTGACACATAGTAGAAAATCAAATAAACATTGTTCAAGAAGGAAGGGAGGCAGGAAAGGAAGAAGGAGGGAAATTCACCATGAGCCTCATTTTTCCTATTGCTACAGAGCAGGTGGAATTAGATACTCTCTAGAAGGCCCTTCCAGGCAAATTGTCCATCCATCAGCTCAGTGGGATTTTCATACATGGATCTCAGCTTCTATCTTGTAGCAATGCTGGATCACTCAGTAGACCAGAGTGCAAACTAAACTATCTACCGCTCTCTATCAACACCTAAGTCTAATGAGTTGAATTAGTCATCTTTAAAAAGACAGTCTTCAGCAAATTCAAGCCCGCTCTCTCTTGCCCCCAGTGTTGGTTATTTTTCACTTGCCTACATCAACCATGCCTCCCCTGACCCACCCACTCGTCGGCCTTCTCCTACAAGGCTGATTCATGGACAGCTTCCCTTGGATTCCTTGCCTGACAGCTTTACTATCTGGGTTTGGCCAACAGAATGGGAGAATGGAGGTTGGAAGGGAGAGGTGCTGGAATACTTTGTCCCTGCTCTGCTTCTGTCTCCCCACTGCTTTCTGACCCCCACTTTTGCCCCATACTCTCTCCTTCCAGCCCCAGCTCCCACTATACTTTTTCCTCCCTTTTCTCGGCTCTAGAGGTGGAAATACCTCCTTGTTTTTGCTGGTCCCTGAAGCTTTGACATTTCTCACTAACTCCATTTACCCCATAAATAATGCCTTCATTAAACCCTAAGAGTGACATTCTGTTTTCTGGCTGCAGGGACACTGACAGTGAGCGACTCTATTTCTTTTGTACTATGGAAGGTGTGTGTATAAGGTGCAATGCATAGGTTTTCTGAGTAAGCACCTGAAACTATGTGGGATGACCATGCAGATGTTTACAGCTGGACAGAGACCTTTCACATCTGGGGAGACAGACACCAGTAAGTTCTTTTTACATGGTTCACTTCCCAGACCCTTAAAACAAAGACTTCTTGGGGGCAACTTCCACAGATTGACACACAACTGAAGTTACACCAGTACATACTTTGTGTGTGGGGGGAAGGGGGGAAGATCTGGCTGACCATTATTTTACTTTAATATTCTTACTACTCAAAGGGAATACTTTATTCATCCTCTGTACTGTACAGGTATGAAGAATTGCTCTGCATGCCTTTCATGGGAAAAGAGTTTTGAATTCTTTTCTTTATCTTTATTCAGAGCAGTTTGGCACATTCTTGGAGAAGCAGGCCTTAAATCCAAAGAGCGGGGTGGCAGGGCAGTGGCACGGTGCCAGGAAACATATTATCATGTGTGCTAGCCCTGTTTAAGAAAACAGATCATTTTAAACCTAAAGCAGGTTACATAAAAATGAAGCAGAGCAAGGAGCCCTAGCAGTGAGAATATAAAAGGAGACCATAATTCAAACCAAAAGAGAAAAAAGAAAAAAGTATAAATATGTGGGGAGGGGCAAAAGAGCTAAAAAAAACAATTTAATACTAAAGTAAAATATTTTCTTTACCTTCATACTTTTGCGAAGGATAGGAATATCTCTCTGAAGTTACATGTGTTTAAAGTAAACCATGCCAGCTAATCCGGGCTGCCCAGCTATTATCTCAATAAAGTACAAGCTAGGTTGCCCCATGTTGTGAAAGGCGCTAAATTCACAAATGCGGAGTTGTAGATAAGAAAGGTCTAATAAACCTGAAGGCACTAGAGATTTGTGTATGTTTACTTTACCTGTGTAGGATGCTAGACATGTGCAACCTTCAAACTATGGAAGGTGTGAGTTCATCAAATAGTAGGCCCTTTTATTCCTATGAGAGAGAGAGAGAGAGAGAGAGAGAGAGAGAGAGAGAGAGGCAGGCTGGACACTGGGATGCTTCCCTGAAGGGGCAAAGCGCCTCCCCAGCCAGGTCCTTGGCTGGTCCAGGGCCAGTGTCAGAGCTCCTGTGCAGCGCATGGATCTGTGACTTGGCTCAAGGCCAGAACATACATTCGTCCTTGTTTCTGTAGGGCCCTGGAAGGACCCTGTTTTCTGAGATGAACTCCTGTTTCCTCTAGCTTCCTAAAGAAGACCATGCGAGACTCTTTCTGAGCCTTCTGGCGCCTCCTATGGCTCACTGTCCCTCCTCTACCCTAGGTGCTAGGCACGAAGGGGTTTCTTCTTCCAGCAGATGCCTAGTCTTTCCTTTTTTCTTTTAATTTAAATTTATTTTTAACTTATACATAAAAACATAGATATGGTAAACATTAATGGAGTGACTAGATAATGTTGCAATACATGTGTACATTGTGCAATGTTTTTTTTTTTTGCGGCAATGGGGATTGAACCCAGGGGCGTTCTACCTCCACGCAACACCCCCGGCTCTATTTTTTTTATACTTTATTTTGAAACTGGGTCTCACGAAGTTGCGGAGGGCCTCACTAGGTAGAGAAAGAGAGAGAGAGAGAGAGAGACAGGGAGAGAGAGAGAGAGAGAGAGAGAGAGAGCTGAGGCTGGCCGCAAACCCGGATCCTCCGGTCTCCGCCTCCCAAAGTACTGGGATTACAAGCGTGCGCCACCACGCCCGGCTTTGTGCAATGTTTAAATCAGGCAAACATCTATCTCAAACATTTATTATTTCTTTATGGTAAAAACATTTAAGCTCCTTATAGTTTTTAAAAATATATGAACATTATTGCTATCTATAGTCATCCTACCATGCAATAGCACACCAGAACTTCTTGTTCCTACTTAACTATAGCTTAGTACTCATCGATCAATCTCTCTCCATCCATTCCTCCTCTCTGCTCTCCCAGGCTCTGGTACCACCATTCTTCTCTCAACTTCTATGAGATCAACTTTTTTATATGCCACATATGAGCGAGGTCACGTGGTACTTTCCTTCTCTGTGGCCATCTTTCTGTTACCAGCAAACAAAAGCTATGTGCCGCATTATGTTTATTCTTTATTTTCCCTTAGAAGTCAATGTCACTCACCGTATTTTCCCTTTTTATTTTGGTGGCAGGGACCTCAGAGAAAATCCAATAATACTCAGTTTTAAGTTTTGTTTAACATTAAGACTTTTTCTTTAATGCAAAGCTTATGCAGGAGTCCAGTATAAAAACAGATATCCAAGGAGCTACTCAGGGGGCAGAGGCAGGAAGGTCTACAAGTCTGGTCCTTTGCTCTGTCTGCCTTCCTGGTGTGCTCTAAGTTACCTCTGGAGTCCTCTCAGCGTAGGGAGCATTTCTCAAACAAGACCCAGAAAGCTCACACCACTAAAGAAAGATTGATACATTGAACTATGTTAAATCATCCCTGTATATATTTAAAAAGGTACCCTAAGTGAAATTAAATAAGCCATCAATTAGGAGAAGACATTTGCATCTCTTATAATAAAAATAATTGTTTCTGGATATAATGAATTGCAAAAGAATTTGAAAGAGAACTTCCAATTAAAAAATGGAAAAATATATAAAAAAAGCAATCTCCTGAAAAGAGAAACAGTCCGACCAGTTAAGAGATGGAAAGCTGGTCAATCTTACTCAGAATTAGGAAATTATAATTGAGTAATTTCAGATAGATCAGAAGGCAGGTGTGTTAAACATCTGACAATAGATATTACAGGGGGGAGTAGGGGGAAACTCTGACATGCTCCTGGTGGGTATGTGAACTGGGGTGCTAGTGCTTTGGAGAGCAATGGGCAATATTGAGAGAAGAGTCATGTCACTTAGATGCACACAGCCTGTACGCAGGTTCTCTTATATACACATATAATTTAGAGAAAATCTCCACGAGCCCAAGGTGCTACATCTAAAAGAAAGCTCATTATGGCAATCTTTGCAATAGCAAAACTATGGAAATGTGTGTCCAGTTTATGCTGCTATAACAGAATACTTGAAATGGGGTAAATTATAAAGAACAGAGATATATTTCTTATAACTGTGGGTACTGGGAGGTCTGAGATTGAGGGCCCACATCTGGTGAGGGCCTTTGGTTGCATCCTGGTTGGGGAAGGTAGAGGGCAAGGGAGCTACAGGGCCCTGAACTTGCTTTTATAACACACTCCTGCAATAATGAACTCACTGCTGTGATAACGACATTAATCCATTCACAAAGGCAGGGTCCTCATGACCCCTGATCACTTAAAAGTTCTAGTGCTTGACACTGTTGCTCTGGGAATTAAGTTTTCAACACTTGAACTTTAGAGGATGCATTCAAATCATAGCACATGCCAAGACGTCTATCAGTACGTAAAGGGGTAAATGAACTGTAATTTACTTATTCAATAGAATGCTATTAAACAGAACACATTAGATCTACATATAGTAATGTGGATAAGTACTGAAAAACATCATAATGTAGAATGGAAAGGACAAGTTGCAAAGTGAAAGGTACAATATATTTGTACATAATATTATATGGGTATGTCCTTTGTAGCAAAAATATAGAAACCTGGACAGAGGATTCATGTCACTTAGGAGCAGTGGTTACCTGTTGGGAAGTAAGGAAGGATGAGAACTGGACTAGGGCATATATAGGACATATTTTTTGTGGTACTGGGGATTGAATCCAGGGGCATTCTACCTCTGAGCTACACCTCCAGTCCTTTTTATTTTTTATTTTGAAACAGAGTCTTGCTAAGTTGTTGAGGGCCTTGCTAAATTATTGAGGCTGGCCTCAAATCTGTGATCCTCCTATCTCAGCCTTCCAAGTACTGGGATTATAGGCATGAGCCTGGCCCATTCTTATTCTTTTTAAAAAAAAAAAAGATCTGAGTTGAAGATGGAAAACTATCTACATTTGTTAAATCTGAGTGGTGGGTAAATGGGTATTTGCCATATTTTCTGTCACATATTTTTGAATTTTTAATAATAAAAACATACATTTCCATGAAAACTATTAAGATTATAATAAACTTGAGTAACCTTAGCTATTATTTCTGGCACAATTTTCTTTTCTTTTTATTTTTTTGCGGTACTGGGAATTGAACCCAGGGGCGTTCTACCTCCGCGCTACACCCCCGGCCCTATTTTTTTATACTTTATTTTGAAACCAGGTCTCATGAAGTTGTGGAGGGCCTCACTAGGTAGAGAGAGAGAGAGAAAGACAGGGAGAGAGAGAGAGAGAGAGAGAGAGAGAGAGAGAGCTGAGGCCGGCCGCAAACCTGGATCCTCCGGTCTCCGCCTCCCAAAGTACTGGGATTACAAGCGTGCGCCACCACGCCCGGCCACAATTTTCTAACTCTTTATCTCATACCCTCATTTTAGAGGTCTTGTTACATATATGTGCCCCAGACTGTGTTTTTCCATGAGATATGTTAAAGGTCCTAGCGTGGTGTCCAGCACGAGGTTAGCTTGTCAGTTTCTATACACACCATTCCACTTGAAAACCTTTCTGTGCAGTATATAAATAACAGGTAGCTCTCTGTTAGCCTTCCATGTTCCTAGTCATGGCTCTGTAGTTCAGAAGCCCAATGGGCCAGCTGCTATCTCTGCGGCAAGGCTCACAAGGTTGAAATCAAGGTGTTGACCTTGCAGGCTAGGGGAGAATCAGTTTCCAGATTCATTCAGGTTGTTGGCAGAACTCAATTGCCTGTTCTTGTAGGGCTTTGGTGCTATTTCCTTTCTGTTTTTTGGGGATAATTTTTAGATTCTAGAGTTCCCCCCATTCCTTGGCTCATTGCCCCTTCACGTCTAAAGCCAGCATCAGTGGGCTGAGTCCCTTTCACGCTGTGTGTCTTTGTTGCCAATTCTCACTTGCTCTTACTCCTCTTCTGCCCATGGGATTACATTGATTCCACTCAGATACTTCAGAATAATCTCCCCATTTCAAGGACTATAAATCTATTCACATCTGTTACTTTACCTGTCCCCCTTTGACAGGTAAAGTAACAGATTCACTGATTCCATTGACATCTTTGGGGAGCCATTGTTTTGCCTACCGTAATCCTATTCAACCATTTTTTGGGAATAACAACAGCAGAAACAAAAATAACTAAAATAATAATGCAATGATTGTGAGTGACAAGTTGGAGGTCAAATAAATCCTGGTTCCAAGATGAGCAATGAATTTTACTCCTGGAGTTGGCTTGACTCCAAAGTCCATGCTCTAAACCACTATGCCATTGCAAAAGTGCTGGGGCTACAGATTTGGAAATTGGAGACAACAGATCACTATTTTAGTTTTGATTTACATTATCCCTTGCTAATTTCCTTGCAGGGCTCTGATTTGGAAATGATATTTCAGGCTGGAACTGGGGAGATGGGTTTGAAAGCCCTTTTTACTTAAAGAGTAAATACGGATCTTTTTATTCACAAGACAGTGACCTAGTCATGGCTTTTAAGGTCTATGTACATGAATCTTATGGTAGTGACATACATCTTATGATAGTGATAGTCATGGGTTTTCTGTATGTCATGTATGCATGTGGGATGGGATATAGTCAAGATTACATACAAAAGTATTAATCATAGAAAATGCTTACAATGGATAACAAAAATGTGGTGTATATATACCATGAAATTTTACTCACCCATGAAGAACAACAGAATTATGTCATTTGTAGGAAAATGGATGGAATTAGAGACTATTAGGCTAAGTGAGATCATCTAGTCTCAGAAATTCAAGGGTCAAATGTTTTCGCTCATATGTGGAAGCTAGCGAGAAAATAGGAAACAAAAGAGACTTTAGGTAATTGAGGAGAGTAACCAGTAGAATAGTGGAAGAGGTTATGGGGAGGAAGGTAGGGAGGGGGAAATGGAAGAACTGATGAAAAAATTGTTCAAATTATGCTGCGCCCAGGTATAAAATAGTAAGGTACTTACCTTTCTATTATGTATGGGGAAGGACTGGGAACCAGGGTGGGGAAACACAGCAAGACCTGTGTGCATGTTTGTTTGTATGACTTTGAACCTCACTGTGATGTATGATTACAATGCACCAATAAAAGTATATAAAAAAGAAAATGCTCACAATGTATAAAGTTGGTTGTACATAGTTGGTTATAGAATAAAAAATCAATTAGTATTTATTGAGCACTTAGAATGTATCAGGCACTATACTAGGCATCGGGGATATAAAGTAAATACGACCAACAAAAACCCCACAAGGGCTTATTTTCTAGAGGTTGCTGAGAGACTGAGAATAAAAAATAGGCATTGAAAATTAGTAGTTATATAGTATGTTGGAAAGTGACAAATACTTTGGAAAAATAGAATAAGGAAGATCAGGAGAGGTGGGGGAGGACAGGTTTCAATGCTAAATGGGGTGCTCAGACAGGACTCATTGAGAAGCTAACATTTCAGTAAAGACTTGCAGGAGATAAAAGCTGTCAGGCAGATGTCTGGGGGATATTTCAAGCAAAAGGAATATCGAGGGCAAGAGCTCTGAGGAGCAGTGTGCCTGGGGTCCTTGAGGGAGAGCAAGAAAGCCCGTGTGCCTGCAGTGGAACGAAAGAGGGAGCTGGAGTAGAAGAGGAGTCAGGAAGTAAAAAGAGAATTATGTTATAGGGACCTGGACTTTGACCCTGAGTCACGGGAGCATCGTGATCTGATATGATTTATGTGGGTTGGTGTGGCTGCTGGGCAAGGGTGGAAGCAGGGTGGCTGATAGTCCCGGCAAGGCTGAGCCTGGTAGCTATCACTGGAGAAGCTGGACTCTGACTCCATTTTCCAGATATGAACACACCGATAGGCTGGTTAGAATCTTGGGCAAAAGACAAGTTTGGAGTCTCATTAACTGAGACGAAGAAGATTAAGGGTATAACAGGTTTGGTAGGGATGGAAGTGAGTGGGGGCAAAATAAAAATTCATCATGGAGGCATTGAATTAAAAATGTTTATTTGATGTCACATTCAAGAGGAGGTGTTGGACTTGCCATTGTTTGTGAGTCTAGGGTTCAAGAGAGAGATCTGGGCTGGAGACAGTTCTTGGAGTTGTTAACATGAGAGGAAAGCCATGAGATGAACGAGACCATCAAGGGAGTGAGTGTAACATGAAAACTGGTGGAGGCCCTGGGGTACTCCAGCTTTGTAGAGGAGAAGTGGAGGAAGAAACAAAGGAGACTGACAAGGAGAGATGAGGAAAAGAAGAGAGAGCGGTATCCCACAAGCCAAAGTCGGAACTGAGAACTGATCATTGGGTTTAGTAATGTGGAGGTTACTGGTGACTTTGATAAGAGCACTTCCAGGGGAGTGGGGACTGAGATACCATAGGAGGGGAGGAACTGTAGTCTGAGTATAATTCCTAGTACTGTGAAGGACAGCAGGGAAATGAGGTATAGCCATGGGGGGATTTATTATCATTATTATTTAATATTGGAAAAATAGTATCATGTTTGCTGATAGGAATAATCTAGTAAAGATAGAAAACTTCTGATGATGTGTGAGAGACGACAGAATTACTGAAATATTGTCTTTGATTGGCTAGAGGAAATTGGGTCAAGTTCAATAAAAGGAAGGGTTGGCTTTGGACAAAAAGCATGAGATAGGAGTGCTATCCATCAGTAAGTATCCGGGAATTCTTCAGTAGTTCACTACACCAGTTGGATGGAGTATTCCGTGTCTGGGAGGTTGGAGTCTTACTTGACCTTAACATTGCTTTCACCCACACTAAGCTTCCCTAGGCTTTCTATCTCTTTTTTGGGGGTAGAGGGTCAGGAAAAGTTCACTCAGCAGATTAGAATGGGGAAGCTCTGAGGAAAGGTAGCTGTTTGAGTCTTTTATGGACCCAGGGCTGAGTTATTCAAAAGACAGAATAGGTATCCACTTAAAAGTCCCACCAGCAAAGCAGGGACACTAAGAGAGAGATGTAGGTAGGGAGAGGAGAGAAAAATTCATAATAATTAAACATACTCAGGATTTCACCATCTGTAACACCAAAATAAAGTTTTTCTGATTTTTGCATGCATAAAATTTTTGTGTTTTGCAGTTGAGTGTTATAGAAGGGGAGATCATCATAATATATCAATACTTATGGTTTCTAAATATCAAATACAGCCCTGTTTAAACCATTTTTCTTTGAGGAAAAGAATTCCTGATACATGACCAAATATTATATGCAGACAATAGAAACAGATCTCTTACAAGGGCCTGTCCCCCAGGGGACTGAGAGAGAGCACCTGCAGCTTGGCTCTCAGTCCTCACACACCCTGCCACAGTGAGTCAGAGTGTCTTCTAAGGGACAAATAGAATGTGTTCAGTCTAAATAAAGCTTTTCATTTTATGAAATAAAATTGCATCAATGATCTATGCAGCTCCAGGTCTGCCCCACATGGACCACGTGTGAACGGCATATGAGCCCATGGAAGGGTGCCTTTTCTTGTTCACACAGGAAACATAATTCTCTGGCTCTCTCAGTGCTTTACTTGATCACATATTTAAGCATTTATAGTCTTTTTTTCCTCCTAGATTATATTCTCCAGAAAAGGGGTGGGGGGATGGGTTGTATGCTTGTTTTCTCTTTATGGTCAACCTTTGAGGAGATGGAAACCAGGTCAAAGAAAAAGGAAGGATGCATGATATTAACAGAAGGAGAGAAAGCAGAGGGAGTGGTTGATGGTGAGGGAGTTTGGGAGTATATTCAGTTCATACTTGCCACATACCACAGCAGCAAACATAAATAATGTACAATTCCTGCCTTTGAGTAGCTGCTCATTTAGAGTAGAGGTTCTCAACCTTTTGAGTCATACTTGATGGATAATATTTCAAATGTTCAACCCACTCATACTATTAGTAAGGACACTTATGGACTGTGACACTCCCTGATAAGATACCCTGTAGGTCCTGTGCAATTCTGAGCTCGGTAGCACAGAGCCTCCCCTTTCTTGGCTGTCCTGTGTTGGGGACATCACTGTTGAACTCAGCCTCCTTTTCTCACCTCTTAATGATAGAAGTCGTGGGGTCAGGGTTGATAGTGACCTATCTCCAGCTCCAGGAGGAAGCTCTGATTGACTTAAGCAAACCAGTTTTCTATTTTCTTTTGGTTCAGAAGAAGGCATGTGGCCTGTTTCCCCAGAGGGAAAGCCAGGACTATAATTGGACATTTTGGGGTAGGGAAGAAAGAATCTCTTTCTCCTGGATGCAGCGCACCATGAGTGTGAAACCTAGAACTGCTGCTGCCATTTTGCTACCATGAATGAAGTCAGCTTGGGATAAAGTCAAAAGAGTCAAAAGAATTGCAGATCCAAGGAGCTAGAGCCAAGTGAGACCAGGCCTGAGGCTACCTAACACACGCACATTTTTATTTATATTTTTATATATTGGAGTTATAGTCACTAATACACTGTGTTGTTCAGCCCAGTTCAAGTTGAATGTTGGGAACTTGCCAACCCCAGCACTCATTTATATAAACAACCTTTTGACATTGTGGTCGAGAACCTCTGGTTTAGAAGTTCAAATAAGTTACTAGTTTGACAAATGAAGTAAATAATAATGATGATAAATACTAAAGTCAGAATGCAAGTGATGGTGTTTAGAAAGATGTCCTTGGATTGGGATGTGACAAGGGACATAGAAGATAGAAAAATAAAACTCCAGATAAGGAAAAACTTGTATTTCTTGATCCACTCTAAATGATGTAGTGGTATTAGAGAGGGATTACAATCATAGCAGTAAATTCAGAAACAGCATGGCAGAGGTATTGCTAGAAAAAGAAGAGGCCCCGTGAATATCAGTTGGTAGGTTTGGATAAGAAATGCTAAAATACTGCTGTGCTAACCAATGAACCATGTCCAATGTGCTGATGTGTTACAACAATCTTGGAAGCTTGGACTATTATAGCAACTGGTTAATGCTATAAACAGTTCATAATTAACAGAAAAGCAAGTGTTTCAGGTACATAGGCCACTAGTTTGTTTGAATAGAGCATATTTAAACCAGCATATTAGTGATCTCCAGAGAAGGCAGCAACCATCCATCATTTTTGTTGATTCAAGTAAGATATTCCATGTTCCCCAAATACAATGTTTAAGATTCTTTTCCCTTGCTCTCACCCTGTTTTCCTTCTTTCATTGTTTTTTCCCTCTCACTTGTGTGTGGATATGGGCATTTATGTACAGATCTTCCTTGTATATTGAGATCATTAATGTTGATGGCTTTAGATACAGTTGATGCAAGTTCAGCCTTAGTAGTTCTAGGCAGTTCCTTAAACTTGACAGCATTCAGGAAGTTTTCTAATATTTCCTGGAAATTGCCTGAGTCAGATTGAGAATCTACTATAAAGCACATCCGGTAAGCCCTGCATGCAACATGTGGGCTGAGAAAAGACAAAGCAATTTTCCAGCTGTTCAAATAGTGAGCACAGGATTCCCTTTACGGGGTTCCTTCACGTAGGAAAGAAAGTTAAGGCAGGATGGAGTGGGAAGGCAGCCTCTGCAGGATGTCTGGAAAATTAAGTAGGAAAGAAACCAGTGTGGTGGTAGGAAGGCCTCTGAGCACTAGGAGGACACAGGTTCTGGGAAAGAGTTAAGGCTAGAGACAAACCAGAAACACTTCTGATTTTCAATTTTTCAAACACAACTTTGTTAGAGTCGAAGACAGCTGCAGGGACAAAAAAAAAAAAAAGTGAATTGTGTTTGGATAACTCCAAGTGTGGAGTATTTTATCTTGCATTTCCTAGATTAGAGAAAGATAGTATCGCCCACATCTGGTATGTGATTGGGTAATGTTTTAGAAACCAAATTCATTCTCTCTCTGGCTCCAAATGCTTGGATTTTTAGGGCATGGTAGGACTAGTAACTTTGAATCTGCCTGCTTAGAGTTTTGCTAAATTTCACTGGGTTTGGGACATTCACAGCATTATCAAAGAACAAACCTAATTTCCTCCTCCTCCTCTCTCCTTTAAAAGATGGCCCAGTGAGCACTGACCAGGGTCAGGTACTGCAATAGCTGTTGGGAATACAAAGTTGAGTAAAGGCATGGTTTCCACCTTAGAAAGTTAGTCCCTCGGGGAGGAGCTAGAATATGAACAGATAAGTTATACTGTGGCAAGAAGAGTCCCAGGAAGAATTCAGGACAGCAAGAGCTGGGGCCCAGCTGGAGCTTGCTGGGAGGAAGTGTGGATGCCCTTCCAGTTAAGGTGGGGGAGGGGAGCTCACAAGTGCTTCCAGAGAGCCAGGTGCCAGAGTTTATCACTGACCAGGAAGTTCTGATACCAAGAATAACATTTTGGATGGCAAAGAAATACTCTCCTGCAGTAGTTTGAGAAGCTGGTGTTGCAAAATTTCCACATTTTCTTTCATTTATTAGCTGGTTGGAGAGGAATTATTTTTCCAAGAGGGAGTCATTTGGCTGTTTTTCTATTCAAATTAAAACTGGACATTTTTTGAATCAGCAATTCTATTTCTAGGAATCTTCCCTCAGATATATTCTAAAGAATGTGAAAGGATGAATATGTAAGTAAGTTCATCACAACATTATTTGTAAGAGTAAACAATGGTAAGTAACCTAAATGTCTAATTATAGGGGAATGATTAAGTTTTGGTATAGATGGAATGCTCTGCAGTAGTTAAAAAGAATATTATAAAGATTTATACACCGAGTAAAAAGGTTCATTAAGAGAAAAGAATGTTGCAGAATAATTTATACAGTTTGATATCAAATATTACCTAAATATCATGTACACACACACACACACACACACACACATATATATATATATATATATATATTATTATTTTTTTTTTTTGCCGTACCAGAGATTGAACGCAGGGGCATTCTACCTCCGCGCTACGCCCCCGGCCCTATTTTTCATACTTTATTTTGAAACTGGGTCTCATGAAGTTGCGGAGGGCCTCATTAAGGAGAGAGAGAGAGAGAGAGAGAGACAAGGAGAGAGAGAGTGAG
Source organism: Glis glis (assembly GCA_004027185.1). Taxonomy (NCBI): domain Eukaryota; kingdom Metazoa; phylum Chordata; class Mammalia; order Rodentia; family Gliridae; genus Glis; species Glis glis. Next base: position 31,637 of record PVJS01009407.1, read on the forward strand.
AGAGCTGAGGCTGGCCGCGGACCCGGATCCTCCGGTCTCCGCCTCCCAAAGTACTGGGATTACAAGCATGCGCCACCACGCCCGGCGCGCGCACACACACACACACACACACACACACACACACACATATATATACCATGTTTGTCTGTCTATCTGTATCATCTATCTATCTGAATATGTAGAAAAAGCACAGAGAGATGTGCATCAAGTTGACTGCAGCACTATTTCTAGAGAGGGGAATAAGTTTGGGAAAGAGGAATAGGGCAGGTAAGAGGGGAATCAACTCATATTTTATGTGTTGTTTTATCACTGGATTTTTTTCTGAACACCGAGTATGTATACATATATTCATGTATCACTTTTGCTAAAATATAAGAATTACATTTTAAATTCCTGTGGCATCTGGGATGCTCCCTCGTGTAGTGGACAGGAAGATCATCTCTAGTGAAGTGGTGAATTTCAGCGGTGTGAAGATGGCCTTCGACATTCTGAACATTCCCATAAGGGACAAGGTCTTCAAATTTTCCAAAGTCAAACTTAGGATTCTAGGGAGTGAGATGTCCAGGAGGCAATGATTATGCAAATGTGTGACACCCCCAAGCTGAGCATCTTGGCTCTGTCCACATGGTGGTACCACGGTGACGATTTAAACAGTGAAAAGTGTTCAGTTGATTTAACCGGTTGCTTCAGCTACCACACAGGGCCTGCCCCTCCTCCATACAGCTCATTGACAACATCAGTCAAACCAGTTAGACTTGTTGTCACGCAGACAATAAGCCCAATTATCAGACTGAAATGGTTCCTTTTCCACCAGTAGCTGTTCCTTCATGTACAGACATGGCTGAAAATACCCACGGTGCATTCCTGCTATTAAATTAAATTGTTGGCTTCTTCTTTGTTCAAACAATCTTTGAAGCTGATTCTTGGCAGGAATGTGGAGGGGGCCCAGACCTTCTCAGCCCCAAAGACGAAATCAATCCGGTTTTCAGGGGGCATACAAGAAGACTGCACTTTGGAGTCTGGCATACCGAGATCACAGCCCTGTCTCTCTCCCATACAGGCTCTGTGACTGTGAGCCGGTTCCTCAACCTCTCTGGCCCTTACTTCCCTAACTCTCCTCAGATGAGGAGCATATTCTGTGGCTTGTTGTAAGGATTAAATGTGATTTGTGCAGCTCCTAGCGCAGTACTTGCCAGGTAGGCCTGTATTATTGTAAGCATGTTGAAGAAAAATAGTTTTGTGTTTGTTTTTAAAGCAGATTCATCCTGAAATAATCATGTGGCCCAGAGCTTTCCTTTTCATTTGCCTTTTTAAATTTAGCACAGGCCTCTCTTCTGGATTGAGAAGGGTTCTGGGTTTTAGGTTGGAGAGGAGTTTGGTTTTTGGGTGCGGTACAATCAGTGTACCTTGGGGTATCCTAGTGAGATTCTGTGTCCTGCGGCATATCCATGTCTTCAAAAATCTGGCAAATACTGAGAGCAAATTTTAGCAATCTGGAAATTTCAAGGGAAATAGGATTTCAGACTGTTTATCAAGAAGACATCCAGGCAGGTAGTAACTATTTGGTCTGACTTTTAGGGACTATTTTTCTTTGTAGTCTTCTCAATTCTGCCACCATACAAGAGCCCTTTTGGGGTTAGAGAATGTGGCAACTCTTTGGCAGTTTCCATTCACTCTTTAGTCCTCTTTAGGAGGACAGGATACCAAGGGCAGGTATAAAGAGTATACTGAGCCACTTGTGTCTGGATGATCCACCTGAAGTATAGGAACAGGGAACCTCATTAAAGCCTAATTTATAATATCACCTTGATGTGTCCAGGGAAGGGGAGTGAATGCTTTACGAATGTGGTGGAATTCCTCATGGACTGAGCTTCCCATAAATTGCTACCCAGTCACTTGGCTGAGGTGACCATCAAGATGAGCAGGATACTTCCTGGAAGATGATTGTAACAGAGCTGCTTGGCCAGGCTGATGGATGAGTAGGTACACGGAGAATGAACACCCAGCTAGAATGCGATGAAAACTGTTTTAACCTACACCATCCGAATCAAAACTCTGAAACTCTAGGGTAATGAAAAGTCATACCAATTCTGTCCCAGTACCATCAAGGCAACTTTGGACAAGTGGCTCAATCTCTTTGCACCCTCGGCTTCCTCATCTATAAAAATGGGAATAAGAGGTTCTCCCTCAGAAGCGAGTTCCCCCTCGTCCTTGTTTTTCATTTCCAAGTTTCAGTCATCTGTGGTCAACTGAGGTCTGAAAATATTAGAGTATTCCAGAAATCAACAATTCATGTTGTAACTTGTTCACTTGTTCACTGTCGAGCAATGCGATAAAATCTCTTGCTATCTCACTCTGTCCTGTTCTGCCTGGGATATAAATTATCCCTTCTTCCAGCGTATCCACACTATATATGCTACCTTCCCTTCAGTCACTCAGCAATCATCTTGGTCTTCAGATCAGCTGTTGCGGTATCGTAGTGCTTGTGTTTGAGTATCCCTTATTTTACTTAATGGCACCAAAATATAAGAATAGTGGTGCAAAGGAGGTACCAGGGTATACAATAAGAAAGGGCAGATTAACTCTGTTACTAGGTGGCAATATTGCAGGGCATATAGGAAAAAAAATATAAAGGGTTCAGCACTATCTTCAGTTTCAGGCATCTACTGGGGGTCTTGGAATGAATCCCCTGTTGATAAGGGTGGGCTACTGTACATCCAGAATTTATCCTGCAATGTCTGGCCATATGAAACACTCACAGATTTTTATTATTGTTCTTTATGAATCCTGGATCCCTACAACAGCACCAAGAGGTAGGCCTTAATGCCATTCCACAGTGAGGAAACTCAGGCTCAGTGCCCTTAAGGAAATTATCTAGATGAGTAGGTCTCTAAAAGGCAGAGTCGGGGCCCTCTGGCTTGATGTGATTAGATTAGCTCCTTAATATCAATGATATAATTTACTCATCCCCTGAGTGGAGGACGGAAGCTGGGCTTCAGTGGATGGTGAAGGAAATACACAGGGAAATAGGAAGTCTTTCTTTTATTTTCACCCAGGAGTGGGCTCTTTACATACCCAGCTCAGGTTCCCAACTAGTGCTCAAGGCCTCTCTTCCAGGTTCCCTCATCAAAAGCCTTCTCACGTCTCCATCAAGGTTTGTCTTCCTCACACTGTTCCCAGTATCTGGCATGTGGGGAACCAGGCTGCTTCTTTCCCACAGCAGGAGAGGGCAACGGGGCAGCCGGGACTGAGAGTGTGGACTTTGGGGTCCACTTGTGGGTCAACCAAGCTGGGCATAGGCCCTTCAAGTCTGTTTGCTGTGGCAGAAAACTCATTCCAGAGCCCCCCATGTGTCAGGAAGCTGCCTCTCTGAATAAGACTGTGCTCAGAGTGCAGCTGTGCGGATGCTCATGGCCTTAGAAGACAGAAAGCTCTGTCAGGCAGTTCAGCAAAACCCTGAAAAGGTCAGGAAGAAAAGCCCTTTCAAGAGATTTGAAAAGTGTTCCATGCACAAGGACGGCACACTGCTGTTCTCTGGACTCGGTCTATACCAGTCCACAGAACTTTCTAGATAAAAATCTTTGTTGCAAAGAGGCCTCTATTATTTATTCATCACTATTTACCAAGTGTCTAAGTGATGCTGGGCACTCGCTGGGTGTGAGGTAGGGCAGGTAACATGGGCAGATCCCAAACTTGCCCAAGGAGCTCCTGTTCTAGAAGGGAGACAGGCATCAAACAAGTACATAAAGTAATCATTACATGAATTATCACAGGGATTGACATAATGAAGGAGAAGGCAAAGAATAGAGGAATCTGGTCTAATTTGGTGGTGCTGGGGCAGTCAGATTTCTCCACCTTTTTGGAGAAAGGTGGTAATAAGCTGGAGCTTAAGTCTGCAAGGGAGTTCGCCAGGCAAAGAGAGATGGGGTGGGAGGAAGGGAATTTTCATTCATTTACCCTTGTATCATTAATTTATTTATTCAACAACTATTTCTTGGATAGCTCCTATTGGTAGACACTGTTCTAGAATGTTAAAACATACTAGTGAGCAAATCAGACAAACATTTCTATACTCACAAAGTTAAATTCTCAGTTGTTTGATTTTTTGCTTATGAGTTGCTGTATGACCAACAATCTCAACATGTAAAGGCTTAAAACAACCATTTTGTTTTGTTCACCACTTTGTGTGTTAGGAAATAAGATTGGTGAGCTTTACTGTGTGGTCCATCTTCACTCCACACAGCATCGTTCATGCCAGCTGAGGCCGGAGGGTCCTCTTCTAAGATAATTTTTCTACTTCCAAGTGTCTCCTGTACTGGGATGGCGCAGTCGATGCTGGCTGGTGGCTGGGAACACAGCCGGGCTGCCGACTGGCCTGCTCTTATGGTTTGGAGTTTACAGAGCAAATATTCCCGGAGGCCTGGGAAGAAGTTTCAAGGCTTTTTGTGATCTAGTCTCAGAAGTCCCAAAATGTCACTTCTCCCAACATCTATAGGTCAAACTAATGACTGTGACCAATGCAGATTTAAAGCAAAGAGAATTTGAGTCCCCATCTCAATAGGAGGAGAAGTAAAAAATTTAAGGTCATTTTAGCCTACCACACTGACAGAGGAATTAATATGCAATATTAACAAGGTCTCTAAGGTCAGTCAAGTGTGGGTAGGGACTCTTACTCTATGTTCAAAGCCAGGTGCAGCACTAAGAAGGAATTTGGAACTTGTTTTTCCTAACAACTTTATTGAGGTATAATTTCCATGTCATAAATTTTTCCATTGAAAATACAAGATTCAGTAATTCTTAGTAAATTCATAAAGTTGTGTAACCCTTGCCACAGTCAACATTTATATTTGCTCAATTTACTTTAGCATCAGAAAGCCAACAGACATTAACTTGGCACCTCTGATACATAAGTTATGTAGCAGGGGGTCAGCAAACTGTAAGCTGTAGCCAAAATCTGGCCCTCTTTTTTATAAATAAAGTTTTATTGAAACACAACTATGCCATTTATTTTTTATGGCTGCTTCCACGCTATTTATTTATTTATTTATTTATTTATTTATTTATTTTGTTTATGGTTGCGTTCACACTATAATGACAGAGTCAAATACTTGTAATAGTGACAGTATAGTTCACAAAAACCTAATTATTCCCTCTTTGGCTTTTTATAGAAAATGTTTTCTGATGCCTGCTATATAGCTTCCATTAATTAAACAGTTATGATATGCTAATTTATGGGCTGGGCACACAGCAGGGATTTGCGTGCACCAAGTCATTTGAGCCTCATGGAAGCTCTTTGAGAAAGCATTACCCAAATTTTATGGAGGGAACATAGAGATTCAAGGAGGTTAAATAACATTTCCAAGATTGCATAATTAATAAGTTGTAGAACTGAAATTTGAATCCAAGTTATTGACATTAAGGACCTGGCTCTTGAGGATTTTTATGATGAATTTTCAGGATACTAGCCATGTTGACTCATTATTGAGACAATGTCAAGTGCTGTGGGCAAGGCATCCGGGTCCTAGCCATGGGCAGGTCCTGTTAGGCCATGATGAGGTGCCCATATTTTGGTCAGAGTAGGCAGAGACCATAATGGGTCTATGAGTAGGAAAGGACAATGGGGGTGGACTGTCCAAGGTTCAAGCTCCTTGACCCATAGTCTGGGAGCCTGATCTGTCCCCTGGGGAACTCCTCTCAGGCTCTCTGTACTGGTGTGGCTTCCAGGGTTAGAAGCAAAGGCAAGGGTTAGACTAGAGGCAAAGTTAGGGTGGAAATGACAGGAATGCAAAGATGGTGACAGATGAGAAAAACTTAAGGGGAGTTGTGGCAGCCAGAATAGTTTTCTCCCAAAGATGTCCGTGTCCTAATCTCCAGAATCTGTGGATGTGCTAGGTTATATAATAAAGGTGGATTAAGATCACAGGCGGAATTAAGTCTATTAATCAGATGACACTGAAATAGCAGGATAAAATCTTGGATTATCCAAGTAGACTCCATGAAGTCACAAGGGTCATTCAAAGTGGAGGATGGAGAAAAAAGAGGAGTGAGAGTTAAAGACTTGAAGATGCTAATTATCTGGCTTTGAAGATGGAGGAAGAGGCTATAAGCCAAAGAATGCAGGCTGCCTCTTGAAGCTGAGAAGGCAAGGTAGGAGATTCCCCCTGGAGCCTCCAGAAGGAATATAACAAGATTCCTCCAGATTTTAGCTCAGTGAAACCCATTTTGGACATATTTGGGTTGTTTTAAGCCACTAAATGTATGGTAATTTGTTACAGCAGCAACAGAAAACTAACACAAGAGAGCAATCCATTGGGTCATCATATTTACAATCCATTCACTTAAACAATGGTGTAGGTCAGGGAAATCTTGATTACATTAGTGTAAATGTCTTTTGTGGCAAATATCATATCAACTGAAAAAGGAGAGTGGCCTAAAGAGAACATGTTGGGTACATTAAAGCTCTTAATGCTCATGATAATAACAATATCATCTACTATTGTTATTATGTCTGAACATTTCCTCTGTGCCAGGTGCTACACTTCTCCATTCTTTATAACAACTGTATGATGTAGTTTTTATATATTTTTATTTTTATTTTTTTTGCGGTACCAGGGATTGAATGCAGGGGCGTTCTACCTCCGCGCTACGCCCCCGGCCCTATTTTTTATACTTTATTTTAAAACCGGGTCTCACGAAGTTGTGGAGGGCCTCACTAAGGAGAGAGAGAGAAAGAGAGAGAGAGAGACAGGGAGAGAGAGAGCGAGAGAGGTGAGGCTGGCCACGAACCTGGATCCTCCGGTCTCCGCCTCCCACAGTACTGGGATTACAAGTGTGTGCCACCACGCCCGGCTTATATATTTTTTTTAGATCAAGGAATGTTCAGAGAGATCCAGGGACTTACAAAAAGTTGTACATATAGGAAATGAATTTGAATTCAGGTTCCACTCCACTTGACTACATTTTGAGATTAACTATACCAATGGCTTTCATTTCACTTTCAAATTACTTGGGAGAAAGGAAAGAGAAAGGGTTATAAGCTCCACGTGGGCAGGGAAGTTGTCTTTCTTTGTTGTTAGTTAATCTCTCTGCCTGGAACAATACCTAGCACATAATAGGCACATCATAGATACACATGAAGGAACAGATAATGTATGTATGAATGGATGGATGGATGGAAACACTAGTACAGTGAAGAAAATGTATATGACGATACAAAGGTGTTTTTTGTGCATTGTGGATTTGGGGTGTTATTAAGAGCTTCTTATTTTGGAAAATTGATCTTCTGCAAGATGGGAAGGATTTGATATGTTAATATAATCTGTTGGATATATTACAGATGCAAATAATTCATCTCCAAAGGGAGACAGCATGGTAGAAGCCACAAAGTTGAACTTCAAGTCAAGATGGACCATGTTGTACCTGCTGTGGACACTGGCAAATTCATGTCTCATTTTCTTCATGTATGAAATGAGAATAACAATGGTAACCCTTTCATGAGGTGGTTCTGAGGGTTAATTAACACAGGTAATATGTGTGGTTCATAGCACATGCTCACAAAATATGTGTATTAGTATACATTTCTAAGCTCCCTGGTGATGATTTCAACTATTCCAGATATTTTAGGGAAGATAGTGCATATTTATGTGGATAAGTCTTTCTGGCTGATTTTATTTTTGGTATTAGTTAAAAATATATGAAGAAGAATAGATGAAGAGAACTCATTCTCTAGCTTTGTAGCCAAACGAGTTTTGAGTAGAAAAGGCCAGATGAGTCCGCGTATGGAACGCAGACACAGCCACTCTGGGTGTATCTGGGGATCTCCCATCTGCTCCCCCCGATGCATAAGCAGTGATGTCAGGCTGAGGGCTGACACCTCTTTCTGCCTGTACACTGTAATCATGGCGGGTTTGCTCAATTTTCCTACAGTCTCCCTCTTCCACTCAGGCCTTTTATTTACAGAGACAAATATATACACCTTTTACACAGGCATCCCATGGAGCGAGCCCAAGATCTTTCCTCACATGACTCCTGGCAAGTATGGTTTGTTTTCTTGACCAAATATCAGTGTTTGTTCTGTTTACAAACCAAACCAGCAGCGGTGCTCCAGCGAGGCAGCCTGCGTTGATCCCCAGAGGGGGAAACCCAAGGACCCAGCCTCCCTGGCAGCAAGGCCTGGTGTGCTGACTGATCTGGCTGCTGATTAAATTCTTAGCCCATACCTATTTGGGGCTTACGTCAGTTTTGCGTCTTTGATCCTTAATTTTGCAGCACTTTAGTTCTCAATTTATTTTTTTTTCAGTAAACTGCATAAATGACTCATCAGCAGGAAATGTGGATAGTCAACTGAACTGAAAATACAAATAAACACATCTTTCTTCCTTGGGGAGGATTTGCTTAAAGGGGAAAGAACCTTAGAAAGACAGATGGTCCTTCCCAGGACTAAATCTTCTGCTTTCTGTGGGATCCTAGTATTTCTCTGGGGTGGGGATGGCATGAGCCCAGCTACTAAGGAGACATCTGTCCATGTGGAGAGTTTGGGATTATTGGTTCAGAACTGGTAGTCTCCTCATCAGGAATTTAAGTGATTTTTGAAGAATCATCTGCAAGTGCATATGTGCAGATATGGATGTTGCTCTGTAATCTCTGTGAGTGATTTTTCTGGCCACTCATTTAATGCTTGCTGTGACCTCATATAAACAGAGATCTAATGCTCTTCCTCACCAGCCAATCAATAACATGGAACACTATTACACCTCCCATGAAAGAAAGGAATCAGAAGTAGCATCTAGATGGAATCATTACAACATTGGCACGGTATTGCAGATTTAAAGACATTTTCTTGATTACAATGCCCACATGCCCTTTGATGCCCAAATTTTCCTAATTTCCATGTAAACAGTTTTGTTAGCATGGCAGTCACAGGGAGAGGTCCCAACAACCTGTCTTAATCTCTTAATCAAGATGAAAGAGAAGTGAGATGGCGGTGGTGATGAAAGCATTGCATAAAGAGTGCCTTTCCATATTTCATGTCTGGATGAAGTCCGAGTTTCAAAGTTCAGGGGGCCCCTGAGCCTGCTGGAGACTTTACTGGATGACTCACTGGCAGGAAGGGTGACTTTCCCAGGAGGCTGCACTCTATTACGACTTTTCTACTTGGTATGGAAAACATGAACCTCTGTTCCGCAAAAGACTAGGAATGGAACCACCAAATGAGCCATCTATACCACTCCTCAGTATCTTTCCAAAAGAATTAAAGTCAGAACACTATAGCAATACATGTATATCCATGTTTATAGCACCACAATTCACAATAGCCAAATTATGGAACCAACCCAGGTGTCCATCAACAGATGAATGGCTAACAAAAATGTGGTATATATACACAATAGAATTTTACTCAGCCACAAAGAAGAACAAAATGGATGGATGGAACTAGAGAATATTATACTAAGTGAGATTAGAGTCAGTCTCAGAAAGTCAAGGGTTGAATGTTTTCTCTCATATGTGGAAGCTAGGGAGAAAATAGGAAGCAAAAGAGACTTTAGATAAACAAGGAGAGAGACCAATAGAAAAGTAGAAGAGGATTGAGGGAGGGAGTTGGGGAGGGGAAAAAGGAGAACTGATGAAGGAAACAGTTTAAATAATGCTATGCCCATATATGAAAATATCACAGCCAATCTCACTAATATATACGGGAGGTAAGGTGGGGTAGCAGGTGGATGGGGTTGAATATATATGTTTGTATCACTTCAAACTTCACCATGATGCATAATTACAATGCACAAATAGGAGTATTTAAAAAGTCATCAATTTTTAAGAGTTAAAGAAAGAAAATATGAGCCTCTAATTAACTTCCTGATATGAAAATCTAGGAATCAGGCAAATTAAAGATAAAATTCAAGGCAACACATTGTCAAGCCACAGTGAAAGTGAAAGAGTATGGATAGGTTTGAATATGCTTTTGTTGTTTTTAAACATAGTGCTAACTACTGAAGTTAAAAATTTTTTAATTTCTTCAAAAGGATATAGAATTATAATGATGGTCACCATCACTTAATAATACACCAAAAATTGGAAAAAGGTGCAGGGGGTGGGGGGAATCCAAGACCCTCCCTACAAACCCAAAATAACTTCATTAAGCTTAAAATACCTGGATGCAGTGTCTGAGATGTCAGTGACACTCATTAAGTTTCAGGGAAAAGCCAGAATAGACTCTTTTTTTTCTCTGACTCTGGAAATTCTGAGTCAGAGTGAGTGTGAAGAGATAGAAGGACAATTTCAGGAAAGCCATTTTGTCAGATCCCATAGGTAGTTCAGCAAAGACATTAGTAATTTAGTATGAGAATTCATCTTGGTTATGACCTTAAAATATTCCCAATATTGACACTCACTTTAATATCTTTCCAATTTTATTAGATTCAGATTTCTAGTTTTGAGGTCATACTACTCCTAATAATGAGAGTGCCTAACACTTATTTAGGGAATGCTGCCTGCTAGGTCAAGTTCTAAGTGCTGTGTAATTATCTCACTTACTCCTCACAATACACTCAGGAGAGAGGGATTAATATTAATTACATTCTAAAGATGCAAAATGGAGGCACTGAGACGTGCGTTACTTGCCCGAGGTCACACAGCTGGTATATCACCTCTTTTGTACAAGGTGAGAGATAGGGATCTAGAGCCATTCTTCTACATATGGATATTCAGTTTCCTCAGCACCACTTGTTATAGAGGCTGCCTTTTCTCCAATGTATTATTATTATTTTTTTGTCAAGAATTAGATGACTGCAGCTGTGTGGGCTTGTCTCTGTCCTCTATTATACTCCATTGGTCTACATTTCTGTTTTTATGCCAGTACCATACTGTTTTTGTTAGTATGGCTCTGTAGTATAATTCCAAGTTGGGTATTGTGATGCCTCCAGCATTGTTCTTTCTGCTCAGGATTGCTTTGGCTATTCTGGATCTTTTGCTCCTCAATATGACTTTTAGAATTTTCTTCTAGTTCTATGAATAGTATCATTGGTATTTTGATGGAAATTGCATTGAATTTGTAGACTGCTTTTGGTGATATGGCTATTTTAACAATATTAATTCTATCCATGGACATGGAAGGTCTTTACATCTTCTAGTATATTCTTAAATTTCTTTCTTCAGAGTTGTATAATTTTCATTTTTGAGGTCTTTCACTTCCTTGATTAGGTTTATTCTTAGGCATTTTATTTATTTTTTGAAGCTATTGTGAATAGCATTGTTTTCCTGGTTTCTTTCTCAGCAGATTCATTATCGGTATACAGAAAAGCTATTGATTTTTATATGTTGACTTTATATCCTGATACTTTGCTGGATTTGTTTTTCAGTTCTAGAAATCTTCTGGTAGAACTTTTAGGGCCTGCAAATATAGGATCATATCATCTGCAAATAGGGATAATTTGAAAATTTCCGTTTCTATTTGTATATCTTTATTTCTTTTTCTTGCCTATATTACTCTGGCTAAAATTTCAAACACTATATTGAATAGGATATATTGAATAGAAGTGGTAAGAGTGGACATCCTTGTCTTATTCCTGATTTTAGTGGAAATGCTTTCAGTTTCTCCCCATTCTTTGGCTTTCGGCTTATCATACAAGAGTAAACTTAAATGGATCATCAAAGCCTAACTATAAGACCAGAAAATTTGCAACTATTAGGAAAAATAAGGGACACACTTCAACATATAGGCACAGGCAAAGATTTCCTGAATAAGATCCCTATAACTTGGGAAATAGGAGAAAGAGTCAATAAATGGGATGGTGTCAAATTAAAAAGCTTCTGAACAGAAAAGGAAACAACTAACAGAGAGAAGAGACAACTGAGAAAATGAGAGGTATTGTGGGCCTTGTTAGTCATCTGCTTTGAGGTCTCCTTGGTCTGGCTTGGGAGGGGCACAAACTGCTCACCCAGGTGGAGATTTTTGCACACAGACAAATCTCCAAGGACCATGAGACTGATAATCAAAGACCCTGACATCTTCCTTGTTTACCCTTTCCTTCCCTGATTCATCTGTGACTACCTTTGTTGTTTTTCTCTGACTCACCCCATCACTGCTTTTCTATCTCCTGTGATTAATTATGTTTTGGCTATAACTCTCAAAAAAAGTCAAGATGCTGGTAAAAGGATGGCAGGAGAGGGAAGAGATATCTCTTCTCCTCCCCGGCCTCCTCAGATCTTGTCATGCTGACTCCGTTGTCATTCATGTGAGAGACTTCTAATGAATCAATCAACATCAACACCATCCGCAACGAATGGTGCTGCTACAAATGACGTCCAACGTGGGCCAGGAAACCTAAAGAGGTTCGGTGAGTCTCTCTATCCCTTCAGCTGCCAAGGTCATGACCAGCTTGGAAGGGAAATCAAGGAAGGGCTTGGAAGGGTTGGGTAACAATCTGAGAAATTTTTCATCTAATATGCCTTGTGTGCTTAGACAGGGGATTGAGTTTGTTATTCTCTCTGCTTGGGCTCATTGGGGCTTGCTTGAAAACTTCTCGAGAAACACAGGCCTTTCCTGTGGTTTCAGAGGAGGCTTTGACTCCCACTTGATTGGCTGTGGGGAAAACCAAAAGTAAAAACAATGATGCCTTTTCTCCTCCACCTGCTAAATTGTCTCCTGACAATCCTTTTAAAAATGATTTATACACCATATATACTGTACTCCATTATATGTACTTCATTTTATGTGCTATTAAGAAGGGTCTGGATAAGGGTTAAAGTGATGGAGATGCTATCTTTCGATAGATGATGTCTGTCATATGCTATTATTCAAGGACCTAATCCAAATTATCCACAGAAAATTTTAAGAAAACATGTCCCTTTTGATTTTAAATTGTTAAAAAGTCCTCACTCTTTCCTGACCTCTGCTTAATATAATACTTGGCTTTTAAAAAATATAGTGAGGGATGTATACATCAGGCTTCAAAAAATTTATAATTCCATTTTCTAATATTATTTGTTCTCTTACACTCTAAAAAGTTAATTCCAGGACATCTTACCCCCCCCCCCTTCTGGCAAACAAGAAGAAAGAACAAGACAAATTTACAACAAAACATGGCTTTTACTACAAAAACCATGGCCTTTTCATTTCTGAGCTCATAAATTCACCTTGGGATCATGCACATATTTTTTTTGTTGTTCTGATTTATTTTTGTTTTGTCTAACTGAAGGCTTTCTTTACTTTTTTGGGTTTTTCTCCTCCTATTTACCATCTACTCAAGGGTTAATTCTCTGTTTAATACCTTGAGAAGGGGGATATGCAGTAGCGTGTCTGGTATGGAGACTTCCTCAAGGATCGACAAGTGGCCACCTAAATCATTTGATTTAGCATCAGTCTTGACTGGTGGATCCTATCCCAGCATCCTCTGCTCTATAGGCTTCTATGCTTGTGTCTCTCTGTTAGATGTTCTGTTGCTCACTGGCACAAAACAAATGTCTGTAATAGGTTGTGTTTTAATTTTTAAAACTTTAAATTTGGCACTACATTTAGTAACCTATCTATAAAAATAAAATGCCTGACAAATTAAAGCTACAAGATATTTGTTTTCTGCCTGTGTTATATGTCTGTATAAGTGTATTGTCTATTATATACATGGTACCAAAAATTGGTTTTCAAATAAATGAGTACTTATAAACTAAAGAGAATAATAATAACAATAGCAACAAAAATGGATCCAAATATCTTTCAGTTCACGTGACTTAAATTTTTAAGAAATAAGTTAACTTAAATTTGTTGTTAGAAATAAGAGTAAAAGATGTTATTAAAATTAACATGATGTTAATAATTAATGTTAATGACAGGATGTTTGCCAATCAGGATTGTATCTGTCTATTTTTGTTAAATGTTTAAAGTATAATAGCCATTTTTTTGTTTAAGTTCTCTTCTTTACAGGAAAAAAGGCTTAAAATGCTAATCATGTTTGTTTGATATCTTGGTTTTCATGGATAATCTAAAACAACTATTAAAATAGGTGAATTGAGTAAATATAAATGGTATAAGTTTTTATAAATGTCTCTTAAAAATTTTAAATTGTGTATAAGTAAGCTAAAATACTAAAACATCATTGCTAAATATAAAGTATTCTTGGCCTTTTTAACTTCAACAAAAGACTATATCTAAGTCTATCAAATGTGTTTAAGATTGCATTCTTTTAAATGTTAATTAAGCATAAATTACTAAACATAAATTGTTAAGAGTTAAATTCTAATTAATACATGATTCTATATGTAACAGGCTAAAAATTTTTAAGCTGTATTTTGTTTAAAACTATTAAAAACAAAGTATTTTACCTTACTTAAAAGGATAATTTTTCTAAATTAAAAAAAAATTTTTTTTTTTGCGGTACCGGGGATTGAACGCAGGGGTGTTCTACCTCCACACTACGCCCCTGGCCCTATTTTTTATACTTTATTTTGAAACCAGGTCTCACAAAGTTGCGGAGGGCCTCACTAAGTAGAGAGAGAGAGAGAGAGAGAGAGAGACAGGGAGAGAGAGAGCTGAGGCTGGCCGTGAACCCGGATCCTCCGGTCTCTGCCTCCCAAAGTACTGGGATTATAAGTGTGCGCCACCACGCCCGGCCTAAAAGATATTTTATAAATATTGTTTTAAATATAAGAAAACTCAATGGGCACAATTGAGATATTTATAGATATAAATTCAGGGCCATCCTGTAAGAGCTAAGTGGCAATCCAGCAAGGATCCTAAAAAGTCCTTGGTCTGACCAAAATGAGGGTATATATCACTCTGCCTATACCAAGAGATGGCTTAAAAACCTGTGCAGGGGACTGGGCACAATCAAAGCAAATGTTATCTGTTATCTGACTGTCTGTTATCTGTTTTAGAAGAAAGAGAGGGAGACGGAGTAAGCCCACTCCCTTTGGTTTCATTATCAAAAACTTTAAAAGGACTTACAGGTGATTACAGACCCAAACTAACTCCAAAAATATTGCATACCCTGTGCAAGACAAAATGGTCAACTTTTTAGAAATAATTGGTTGTCAAAAGACTCATTAGATCTAGGCTTCACTCGATGCATTTGAGACCAAGTCACAGATAACCCAAAATGTTCAGACCATTTCCATTGACAATTGGCTCTGATTGGTTCAGAACACCCCCATTGTTGTGAGGTCCTATTTACTCAAGTGGTCAATCTGTAAATCAGAGACAACAACCAGATGAAGCCCAATTATTGACATGATGACACAGAGAAAATCTTTACCAGCTACTCCACTGTCAGAGGATTAATATCCAGCATATATAAAGAACAACAATACCCCCCGCACATATCATTTAAAAACAAATACCTAAATTAGCAAATGAACTGAATAGACACTTCTCAAAAGAAGTAAAAATTATAAGAAAAAAATGTTCAACATCTTTAGCCACCAGGGAAATGCAAATCAAAACTACACTGAGATTCCATCTCACTCCAGTCAGAATGGCAATCATCAAGAATACAAATAACAACAAATGCTGGTGAGAATGTGGGGAAAAAAGGAACTTTTATACACTGTTGGTGGGAATGTAAATTAGTATAGCCACTATGAAGATCAGTATGGTGGCTCCTCAAAAAGCTAAAAATAGAGCTCTTATATGGCCGAGTTATACCACTCCTTCATATTTATCCAAAATAATTAAAGTCAGCATATTTTTAGAGATATATGCATATGCAGTTTATTGCAGCACAATAGCCAAGTTATGGAATCATCCTAGGTGTCTGTCAACAAATGAATGGATAAAGAAAATGTGGTATATATACATGATGGAGTTCTATTCTGCTATAAAGAAGAACACAATTATGTCATCTGTATGAAATGGTTGGAATTGGAGACTATAATTTTGAGAGACAGAGAGAGAGAGAGAGAGAGAGAGAGAAGTATTATATGTTTTCTCTTATGTGTGAAAGCTAGAAAGAAAACAAAAACAAACTCCATGAAATTAGAAGGGAGACCAAGAGGGTAAAGAAAGGGGGTTAGAGGGAGGAGGAGAGAAGGGTGGAGGAGGTAATGAGAAGTGAAATTGTTCAAATTATATTTTAAAATATGCTCAAATATGCTACAATGAAACCCACCATTCTGTATAATTAATATGTACCAATGAAAAAAGGATCATCTGTAGCCAGTAGGTGAACACAGGCTAACGGTCCAGACAAGCCATCAGAGCTCCCTGGGCTCTGTGAATTGCTCCCTGCAGAGGGCAGGGGGTTCTTTTCTTCCCTGTGGCTGCCTCTCTCTGCTCTCAGCACCCCGATGCTTCTTCCCTAAGGGTAATGAGTGAGGAGCCATCTGTTTATTGTCTCTTCTCCACCCCACTGTAAACTTCCTGAGGACTGGGCTTATTTGGATCATTGCTGAATCCCCAGGTCCTAGCAGTGCCTCATACTGGTAGGTATAAAACTTTTCTGATTAAACAAATCTCTTCCTATGAAGATTTAAGTGGCATTTATCCACATACTCTAAGAAAGTTAGGACACTAATTTCCCTTTTCAAGATATCTCCTTAAAGATTTCAGCCCTTTCTTAATATCCTAAAAAAAATAAAAGTTTGGGATAAGGCTCCTTATGGATCCTGGGTCAGAATGAATTTGCTCTTGGGAACATCAGATGTGTACAAATTTTCATTATATTCAATGCAGTAAGACAGTGTAGGGGTTAAGATCTCAGAGACGGGAGCCAGGTGCCCTGGTTTCAAATGCTGAGTCTGTCCCTAGCTGTGAGAGAGCAGGCACATTAAGAATTCCACATGCCTTGCTTTCCTTGCCCATAGAGTAGGGCTAATAAGAGGATCTATCTTACTTGGGTGGATGTGAGAATTAAATGAGTCAATGTATGTAAAGTTTCTGAAATGGTACTTGGCATGAAGTAAATGTTATCTAGATACTAACTACTATTATATTTCTAATGTGATACTATTTAATGGTATCACTTCCGTTTTCCTACTGGTTTTATTTAGCTATTTTATCATCACCAAACATTTTTACCATTAACTATTATTATTTATTTATTTTTTTGAGGTACTAGGGATTGAACCTAGGGGCATTCTACCTCCGAGCTAAACCCCAACCTTATTTTTCATTCTTTATTTTTTTATTTTATTTTTTTTGCAGTACCGGGGATTGAACCCAGGGGCGTTCTACCTCCGCGCTACACCCCCAGCCCTATTTTCTTATACTTTATTTTGAAACCGGGTCTCATGAAGTTGCGGAGGGCCTCACTAGGTAAAGAGAGAGAGAGAGAGAGAGAGATAGAGAGAGAGAGAGAGAGATCTGAGGCTGGCTGCGAACCCGGATCCTCCGGTCTCCGCCTCCCAAAGTACTGGGATTACAAGCGTGCGCCATCACGCCCAGCTTTTATTCTTTATTTTGAAACAGGGTCTCACTAAGTTGCAGAGTGTGGTGGCACACGTTTGTATTACCAGTACTTGGGCGGCTGAGAGAGGAGGATCACAGGTTCGCGGCCAGCCTCAGCTACTTAGTGAGGCCCTCTGCAACCATTAACTATTTTATATAGACTGGCTAAGTCTTCACTTGACTGAGTACAAACATTTCAGACACCTACCTTGTTTTTCTGCATTATTCTCTGGTTTCTGTGTAGAATTGTTACATTCATTAGCACCCTTTCTTCCGCCTTGTGCTTCTGGGCTTTGATAGTTCTAGGAGCTGGCCGGGCCCCTCCCGGCAGTTCTTCAGTAGTGTGCAGTCATTCATTTCATCCCATCCAGACCTTGCTGACTTGCCTTATCATTTCTGACCGCAGAAGCCGGAGTGAAATGTAAACTCCACCTTTAATAGATTTCATTTTCTTCAACTGTGTATTATTCTTCAGTCTGAGTATTAATTTAGGTTCTCCTCCTCAAAGCCAGGGATGACAAAGAATGACAAGATAAATAACATAGGCTCCTGCAACATTCTTAGGTGTAGCTCAGTTTCCAGGGTGAGTATAAAAGCTCAGGGAAATGTTTAGATAAGCCCCTGGCCGTGGTTGTTGCTAGTGCTGCGAAAGAAATATCCAGATCAGAGCTTGCAAAATTCAGATGGTACCTTAGTCTGTCCATTTTGCATTACTATAACAAAATACCTGAAGCTGGGTAACTCCTAAAGTAAAAAGGTTTGTTTGGCTCATGATTCTGGTGGCTGTAGGACCCAAATAGCGTGATGTCTGCATCCTCGTAAGAAGCCCCTGGCTGCATGACAACATAGTAAGAGAAGTAGAAAGGGAACTGACCTCATGCAGAGGGGAGAGAGAGGTCACATGGTGAGAAAGGATGCCAGAGACCAGGAAGGGGATAAGCTCAGTCTTTTTATAACAACTGTGCTCTGGGGAACTTCTCCTCCTACCAGACCAGACCCAGTCCTGGGACACAGCATCAATCTGTTCATGAGGGCGGCGTCCCCATGGCGTAGTTTAATCACCTTCCACTAGGTTCCAACTCTTAGAGGTTCCACAGCCTCCACACCACCACACTGTGGACCAGTGAACCTTTGGAACAAACCTCATCCAAACTCTAACAGAGGACTGTGGGGCCTACTAGTTAATGAAGAGGAGGCAGTGGGACAGGTGGAGGACAGGGGATTTCCATGGCATTCAGAGGGAACACCAGGCCCTCAAAACTTCACCCATGTGGATCATTTTTTTTTTTTTTTGCGGTACCGGGGATTGAACGCAGGGGCGTTCTACCTCTGCACTACACCCCCGGCCCTATTTTTTATACTTTATTTTGAAACCAGGTCTCACTACGTAGAGAGAGAGGGAGAGAGAGA
>PVJS01009408.1:0-10854 GCA_004027185.1 Glis glis
ACCAAAAAAAAAAAAAAAAAAGGAATAAAAAATAGGGCTGAGGGTGTAGCTTGGAGGTAGAATGCCCCTGGGTTCAATCCCCAGTACTGCAAAAACAAAAACAAAAACAAAATTATTTCTTATTTGGAAACAGGGTCTTGCTAGGTCGCAGAGAGCCTCACTAAATAGCTGAGATTGGCTTCGAACCTGCGATCCTCCTGTCTCCCAGGTACTGGGTTTCCAGGCATGCGCCACCACGCCCGGCTTAATGCTAACCTTTTAAGCTCATCGGAGGAAGCTGCGGTGCTGCGCAGACTAGCTGAGTGGGCTCTGGGAGCGGGAAGCGAAGGGCAGGAGCAGGAATGGGGAAGGCGGCTTCCGCCTTTGGGCAGGCTGGCCAAGAAACGCGTGGGGAGAGAGAGGCTTCAGGCACCATGGATCTGAGTTTGAGTCACTGGTTCCTGGACCATTACAGGCTGTGTGGCCTCAGGCGGGACCTTCGTCCTTCTGAGCCCATTTCCTCATCTGTAAGATGGAAATCATCATGCCTAACCGGACAGAGATAATGCGCATGGTGTGGTCTCAGTAAATGGTGAACATTCTTCACAAATATTTACCAACTTCCCTTATCTCGTTCTGGACAGTCTTGCACTTCCTGAAAGCGCCTTGCCCTGCCCCCTGCCATCTTCTCCCTGCCTGTTTTAGCCAGGGGGTTTTTAGCTGCAGACAATAGGATCCACTCCAGTGAACTCAAGCTGAATGGGGCTTAGGAAGGGATGCGGGGCCCACAGGACCCTGGGAAGGTGGGAGGTGCAGGCTCTAGGCCGGCCTCAGGGACAGCCAAGTCGCCACATCTGGCTCCCCAGGGAGCTGACAGGTCAGCATGCTGCAGTCCAGGCTCAGGAAACAGGCAGGTGCCAGTCCCCACCTCCTCCTCCTTTTCCTCCTCCTCTTCCTCCTCCTCCTCCTCCTCCTCCTCCTCCTCCTCCTTCTCCTCCTCCACCCCATCAGTTGCAAGGCAGAGTCTCCTGCAGGCACATGCGATCCACTGAGTCTAAAGCACACATGTGAGCCCCAGCAGGCTTCATATCTCTACGGGCAAGGTGATGCTTACCATCAGAATGTGGAGAGAAGGTTCAAGAACTCTAGAGCAAGCTGGGCGTAGTGGCGCGTACCTGTAATCCCAGTACTTGGGAGGCTGAGACGGAGGATCACAGGTTGGAAGCCAGCCTCAGCAATTTAGCAAGACTCTCAGCAGCTTAGGGAGAGCCTGTTTCCAAATAAAAAATAAAAAGGGCTGGGGGTATAGCTCGGAGGTAGAAAGTCCCTGGATTCAATCCCCAGTACCGAAAAAAAAAAACAAAACAAAAAGTGCTCTAGGGCAGAGACTGGGGATGTAGCTCAGTGGTAGAGCACTTGCCTAGCCCATGTAAGGCCCTGGGCTCCATCCCCAGCAACACACACACACACACACACAGTCTCACTCTCTCTCTCTCTCTCTAGGGCAGCCTAAGATTATGGATGCATTCCCAATTTGGGGAGTAGAACAGATGTGTGTGCAATGACATTGGGTACCTCTGTCTTTACCCATCAGAGATGGCATCGTGCCGGGCCCCGGGTAGACCCCTGGCTGAGCTCAGAGCAGCAAAGTGAGGCCCCTGAACAGTCCGTTCCCAGGTGTGCCTGACTCACCTGCCCTTCAGGTTTCCCATTTTAAAGAGATAGTTGCTGCCAGGCATGGTGGTGCACGCCTGTATCACCAGCACTTGGGAGGCTGAGGCAGGAGGATCACAGGGCAGCCTCAGCCACTTCACAAGACCCTGTTTCAAAATAAAAAGGGCTAGGGGTGTAGCTCAGAGGTAGAATGCCCTTGAGTTCAATCCCAGTACCAAAAAAATTAAAAAAAAAGATGCTTGCCAAATCTACTCTCCAACTGATGAGCTCACACACAATCAGAATAAAGAAAAAACTGAAATCACTTTTGGTGCAGTAAGGGAAATTTTTAGCAAGGCACGTCCAAACAGAGGGTCAGTCCAAGGTCAAATTCCTGAAGTTGCTCCTGACGTTCGTTCGAGGCGGCTGCCTTTCTCCTGGTCTGGGATCAGAATGCACTTTATAAGGACTCTAATCTTTATAATAGTCCCAGGTTTTACAAGGGTGGGCGGAGCCTGCCGGTGGAAGCACAGGGAGTTTATGTAACCCAGTGCTGACGTCAGTAACAGAAGTACAACTGCTAGAGCAACCGGGCCCTTTGGGACAAGCCAGACCGCAGCTTTCTTCTTATGGCTTAAGACATTATCAATTACTTGCAAATGTGCTGTAGGTGACATTTTGCATTCGCTCAGCATAAATTATCTCATCAAATGCATACTCTTTCATCTTGTGGGTGGATAAAAGAAATGCTGCTTCTTGTCCTGCCAGAGAGTTCGCATCCTCACCCACAGTCCAGGGTGTTCTCTGCCAGCGATACCGGCTCCTGCATGACTTTCTTCCAGCTAACTTTCTCATTTGATACTTTTGTGTGTGTGGTACTAGGGATTGAACCCAAGGACATTCTACCTCTGAGTTGCCCCCCCCAGCCCTTTTTATTTATTTATTTATTTTTGTTGTTGTTGTACTGAGGATTGAACCCAGGTGCATTCTACCTCTGAGCTATACCTCCACACCAATTTTATTTTATTTTTAAATAATAAAGGGTCTTGCTAGGTTGGTAAGAGTCTCACTACTTGCTGAGGCTGTCCTTGAACTGTGATCCTCCTGTTTCAGCCTCCCAAGTACTGGGATTATAAGCGTGTGCCACCACGCACGGCCTTATTATTTTGAAGCAGGGTCTTGCTAAGTTACCTCGCACCTGCGATCCTCCTGTCTCAACTTCCTTTCTTGTTTAATCCCAGTACTTGGGAGGCTGAGATTGGAGGATCACAGGTTTGAAGTCAGTGTGCTAACTTAGTGAGACCCCGTTTCAAAACAAAACGGACCGGGGGTAGAATGCCCCTGGGTTCAATCTCCAGAAACACACACACACACACACACGTACGCACGCACGCACATGCATGCTCACATGAACACACAAAGACATGTTAACCTAATTTGTAGTTTAACGCCAATGAGGTCCATGTGCCATGTGAGACTTATCCTCCCAGCTCCCCAAAGCAGCAGGTATTCTCTGCAGGCATCCCCCAGGACCTTAAGGACAGGTGGCCCGAGGATCTTCCCGCGCCTCTGCATGCCGAGGTGTGTTTTTCTGGGTAAGCTAGCCCCGAGACCCTGCTCAGGAAGTCAGCGAGCAATTTGACAATGGTGGGATGGCTCCTGGAAGGGACTCGTTACTTCTTTCCCATTTTGAGCCCCCCGGGATTACCTTGCCACTCAGAGCCCACGCTCCCGCATAATGAGATCGGCATGGGATAGGCACGTGATGCTGATGGTAGCTAAATATAGGCAGCAGCTTCGCGGCGCCGCCTGCACACGTGCCTACACGCACATTAGCACAATTACTGGAAGGAGGCATAATTATAACCTTGACTTAGGAAAGCATGCGCTTCCCTGGCTGGGGCCGGGGCTCTCCTCATGTGAAGTGGCGTTCCTGGACCAGCAGCGGGGGAATACTCTGTCCTTTGCTACCTTTGGACTGGGTGGCACCCGGGAATATGTTACATAATAGAAAAGTGCCCATTGTGACTGGGAAGGTGTGTGGCTGTGAGGACAGTCCTACGCTGGGTGGAGAGGAGAGGCCTCCTTAATGAGTCACATTCCTTCCCTACTCCATCCCTTATAATTAGGGTGACAGACATCTCGCTAGCCCAGGAGTCTCGGTTTCTGCCTATTGACCAATTAATAACAGCTCTTTCACTCTCAGAAGGGAGGGACCTGGTTGGATGCAAATTCTTTGTTTTTTTTTTTTTTTGGTACTGGGGATTGAACCCATGGGGCATTCTACCTCTAAGCTACATCCCCAGCCCTTGTCTTTATTTTGAAACTGTGTCTTGCTAGGTTGCTGTGAGTCTTTCTAAGCTGCTGAGGCTGTCCTTGAACCTTCGATTCTCCAGTCTCAGCCTCCCAAGTATTAGGATTACAGGAGTGCACCACCAGGCTTGGCTTGGATGCAAATTCTAAGATGACCAATTTATAATCCTTGAGGAGAGCCGGGCGTGGTGGCGCACGCTTGTAATCCCAGTACTTGGGAGGCTGAGACAGGAGGATCCGGGTTTGTGGCCAGCCTCAGCTACTTAGTGAGGCCCTCTGCAACTTAGCGAGGCCCTGTTTCAAAATAAAGAATAAAAAATAGGGCTGGGGGTGGAGCTCGGAGGTAGAATGCCCCTGGGTTCAATCCCCGGTACCACACACAAAAAAGAAATAATAATAATAATAGTAATCCTCGAGGAGGAGGAGGAGGAGGAGGAGGAGGAGGGAGAGCCTTGAGAGACTGCCTAGGTAAGAGGGCTTTAGGACGAAGAAGGAATCAGCGGAAGCCATGTTTCCAAACCCTTCTCAAGAGTTGCTGCTGTGCGCACCCTTCATGGCTCTGGGCGGCCACATGCCTGCCACCTCTGGGACACTGGCATGACTGGTGTGAACAGGGGGACCTGTGGGTCTGCTCAGTGTGCCCAGATCCGAAAAACCCAATGACTCCCACCATCCAGGTGGTCCTGAAGCGGGCTCAGATGACAGTACTTGGGAGGCTGAGACAGGAGGATCGCAGGCTCATGGCCAGCCTCAGTTACTTAGTGAGACCCTGATTCAAAATAAAGAATAAAAAATAGGGCTGGGGGTGTAGCTCGGAGGTAGAATGCCCCTGGGTTCAATCCCCAGTACCACAAATAAATAAGGAAGGAAGGAAGGAAGGAAGGAAGGAAGGAAAGAAAGAAAGAAAGAAAGAAAGAAAGAAAGAAAGAAAAAGAAAAGAAAAGAAAGAAGAGAGAGAAAGAAAAAAAATAGGGCTGGGGGGGAGCTCAGAGGTAGAATGCCCCTGGGTTCAATCCCCAGTACTGCAAAAAAAAAAAAAAAAGGCCAAATCATTCTACCATTCTACATTGATTCTCCTCTAAAGGGCCAGGATAAAGTCCTTCCCCCAATTCCATATTATTATTACTATTACTATTATTGGTACTGGGGATGGAATCCAGGGGCATTCCACCTCTGAGCTACACCCCCAGCCTGATTTTTTTTTTTTTTTGCGGTACCGGGGATTGAACCCAGGGCGGTCTACCTCCGCGCTACACCCCCGGCCCTATTTTTTTTATACTTTATTTTGAAACCGGGTCTCAGGAAGTTGTGGAGGGCCTCACTAGGTAGAGAGAGAGAGAGAGAGAGACAGGGAGAGAGAGAGAGAGAGAGAAAGAGAGAGAGAGAGAAAGAGAGAGAGAGAGAGACAGAGAGAGCTGAGGCTGGCCGCGAACCCGGATCCTTCAGTCTCTGCCTCCCAAAGTACTGGGATTACAAGCGTGCGCCACCATGCCCGGCCCCCAGCCTGATTTTAGTTTTTGCTTTGAAACAGGGTTTCACTAGGTTGTTGAGTCTCACTAAGTTGCTGAGACAGGCCTCTAACCTGCAACCCTCCTGTCTCAGACTCCCAAGTCCTGGGATCACAGGTGTGGGCTACCACACCAGGCTCCCCAATTCCATATGTATAATGAAAGGTTTTTTTTTTAATACTGGGGATTGAACCCAGGGGCATTCTACCTCCAAGCTACACCCCCAGCCCTATGTTATTCTTTATTTTGAAACAGGGTCTCACTAAGTTGCGGAGGGCCTCACTAAGTAGCTGAGGCTGGCTGCGAATCCGGATCCTCCCGTCTTACCCTCCCAAGTACTGGGATTACAAGCGTGCACCACCACGCCCAGCTACGAAAGGCTTTCTTCTCCTCAGCTCTGTCTGATGTTTCTTTCTGCAGGAGACAGCCAGGGTCAACAGGGGGCTGGGTTTTCTCGAGCGATTCCTTGGTGACAGGCCAGCTCCGCAGGGAAAATTCTCATCCTGCGCTTGATCTGGGAAGTTGCTCTATAATTCATCAGCTCTGTCTAAAAGCCGTGCAGCGCATCGGTCATCACTGGGCTGTCAAAACATTCCTTCAGCCTGCGAGGAGAGCTTATTAGGGCTTTTAAAAATACCCGTCTCTGGTGAAGATGTCAGGGGGGTTTCTGTGTGCACCCGAAAAGCACCTCCACATGCAGATGACCTGAGGAACCTTTGCAGTGGAAACAGGGAAAGAGGGGAGCTGCTGGTGGATCCACATGACAGACACCAGGGACAGCCTGTGACGGACGGTGGAAGGGACGCTTTGCATTTAATTTTGTAAAGATGGGGTGTTGGCCTGGAATGATGGTGGATGCACACGTGGCGCGTGACCGGGCACAGTAGCGCAAGCCTGTCATTCTCAGCAATGTTGTCTGAGTGTGTGGAGGGGGGTGTCTCAGGCCTTTATTCTGGGTGCTGTGCACCTCCAAGAAAAGAGACATCTTGAGCCAGGCATGGTGGTGCACGCCTGTAATCTCAGTACTTGGGATTGAGACAGGAGGATCCCAGGTTCGAGGCCAGCCTCAGCAAGTTAGTGAGGCTCTCAGTAACTTGGCGAGACCCCGTTTCCAAACAAGAACTAAAAAGGGGTGGGGATGTAGTCTAGGGGTAGAATGCCCCAGGGTTCAATCTCCAGGGCCACGCATACCTGAAAAACATTTCTCCACCCCCAGCCACTACTCAGCATCGGTGATGCTGGGATAAACACCTCAGAGTATCCTGCGAGACGGTTCCTGGGAGAGATGGGAGGAAGTGGTGGAAAAGTCCGTAAGTTCTAAGACTGTACAAACATCCTGATACTGATAAAACACATTCCTTCACGGGGCTGGGGTGTTGCTCAGTGGTACAGTGCTTGCCCAGCATGGGCAAGGTCCTGGGTTCAATACCCAGCACAACAACAACAAAAAAGTCCCTTCAAATTCTAAATCAAGCCAGGCGTAGTGACTCACCCCTGTAATCCCAGTACTGGGGAGGCTGAGACAGGAGGATTGCAGGTTCGAGGTCAGCCTTAGCAAGTAATGACTCTCATCAACCTAGCAAGACCCTGTTTCAAAATAAATTTAAAAAAAATCTAAGCTGGGCGTGGTGGCACGCACTTGTAATCCCAGTACTTGGGAGGCTGAGACAGGAGGATCGCAGGTTTGCGGCCAGCCTCAGCTACTTAGTGAGGCCCTCCGCAACTTAGTGAGATCCTGTTTCAAAATAAAGAATAAAAAATAAGGCTGGAGGTGTAGCCTGGAGGTAGAATGCCCCTGGGTTCAATCCCCAGTACCAAGATCCCTGAGGGGTTTTTTGTTTTGGTACTGGAGATTGAACCCAGGACTGTTCTACCCCTGAACTACACTCCCAGCCCTTTTTATATTTATTTTGAAACAGGGTCTTGCTAGATTGCTGAAGGTCTCGCTAAATTGCTGAGGCTGGCCTTGAACCTGCAAACCTCCTGTCTCAGCCTCCCAAGTACTGAGATGACAGATGTGCACCACCATGCTTGGTTAAGCCATGAGTTTTTAGCCTTTTAAAATATGTGCTCGTAGTTGTGCCCGGCCCCAGGAATCCCCAGCTGCGGCCTCTCTCCATCTCCCTCTCCAGGTGTCTGTGTTGAGTCTCTTTCCCTTGGAAGGTCTTTCCTCCCGATCTCTGCCCTCTAAGTCCCCATGCCAACCTTCATGGCTCAGCTCCTCCCTGTATCCCCCAGACCCAAGTGTCAGAATGAACTTCTCCTGCCACCGGGGCTGGCGCACACCCCCGACGGCGCTCAGGACTGTGCCTGTTTGGGAAACTTGCTCCGGTATTAATTTCTAGTAAAATGTAAAAGGCTGTCATTCAGGCAGGGAGAGGCAGTAGCTCTGTTACATTCCAAGAGCTCCCCGTCCCTTCTCTTCTGCCCCTTTGTTCTAAATGATTAACCCATAGTAAGAATGTAAAGACAATAGAAGCCTCTGGTCTTAGAAGCACGCAGAGACTTAAGAACACCATAGAGACAGTTAAGGCTTTAGCCCTAAGATCACAGTGCACGGCCACACTGGCTGTAATCAGTGCCTCTGTTTCCCTCCTATTCTCTGTGACCCGGCCTCAGTATGAGAAAGGCAAACTCCATGCGTTACATCAAAGTGCCCATAGTTGATAGACAACCAATACAGCCCAATACAATAGGGGTAAAAACAAGGTAGATTAGTGACCTCTGCACTTAGTAAGTGCACTTGGTAGACTAGAAGGCACCACCTGCCTAAGGAATAAGTTAGGCCTAAGAAATAAGTTACTAGCTTGTTGCCTTGGTAACGCTGATAAAACCATACCAATGTGAGAATTGTATTTAAGGGGCCGGGGTCCGAGGGAGGGGCAGAGTTCCACTTCCGGGCTCTCCAGCGTGTCTTCCAGGCACGCTGCTTTTCCTCTTCTCTTTTTCTATTTCCTACTGACTTTGTAATAAAAATTTGTTAAAGCTGCAACCGAGCCGCCTGTTAGTTTTAATTCCTCTCTTCAGACAATCTGATCTGAATTGAAGGGAAAGAGCCCACAGCGCCGCTCCCACCGGAACAAGGACGGTCTGCCTCACGTGGGAATTCCTCAGGCACGCCAATCCTTCCAGCAAGATCCTCCAAATGCTTCCATGGACGGAGTTCGCTTTGCAGGGCTGGGCATGGTAGCCAGGGCCTCGCGCACGCCAGCCCAGCGCTCTGCCACCGAGCTGCGCCCCCAGCCGTGACGTGAATGTCGGTAGGGTTTAAATATATGAAAGTCCAAACGTCTTCGTTCCTTTTTCTTTTCTCCACCACACACTGAAATGACTTCAGCAGGAGCCTGACAAGGAGCGTTTTCAATGTGAATGTTCTTGCTTCCTCCTGCCAAGGACTCCAGGTACTTGGAGCCTGTCTCCCACGACCTCCCAGTGCCGACTTTGTTCCCTTCTTTTTAAGAAACAGAGATTTGTTTCCTGTGTTTTGAAAGCAAGAGAACACGCTGCTTGGTTTCAGCAACTCCCAGGGTAGCCGGAGCTGGAAAAGTGTAAAAGTCACTCCTTCCTCCCCTTCTCCTCCTCCTCCTCCTCCTCCCCCCCCTTTTTCCTCCTCCTCTCCTCCTCCTACTCTTCCTCCTCCTCCTCCACCTTCTCTTCTTCTTCTTCTTTTGTAGTACTAAGGATGGAACCTAGAGGCCAGGCTATACCCCCAGCCCTACTTTTTATTCTTTTATTTTATTTTTTTGCGGCACCGAGGATTGAACCCAGGGGCGTTCTACCTCCAAGCTACACTCCCAGCGCTATTTTTTATCCTTTATTTTGAAACCGGGTCTCACGAAGTTGCGGAGGGCCTCACTAAGTAGCTGAGGCTGGCCACGAACCTGGACCCTCCGGTCTCCGCCTCCCAAGTACTAGGATTACAAGCGTGCACCACCACGCCTGGCTTTGGGCCTGGAGCTTTAAACAAAACTTATGGCTGTAGTTGCACGGCCTCAGCTTGGTCACGTGAAACACCCACGTTTGCGGTCACCAGTTTATTTGTAACTGGTGGGCCTGTCAGACACAGGAAGGAGCTGGGAAGGAGGCAGTTTTCTGTAATGAATCCTTGAAATAAATGACCCAAGGCGAATTACGAAAACAGCTCTGTGAGCAGGAGCTGGGAAGAGGCCGGCTGGGAGTCTAGAGAGTCGGAAGGGAGGACTCAGTGGTTTGTTAGAAGTCTGTGCCTGGAGGGAAGGGACAGGTGACCCGCTGGTCACAGGATATCCAGGTGACCTCAAGAATAGTGTTGTGAAAAAAGATCTCGTTTGCAAGCCGGGCGTGGTGGTGCACGCTTGTAATCCCAGTACTTGGGAGGCTGAGACAGGAGGATCTCAGGTTTGAGGCCAGCCTCAGCAACTTAGCGAAACCCTGTTTCCAAAAAAAAAAATAAAAAAATCGGGCTGGGGGTGTAGCTTGGAGGTAGAATGCCCGCCCCTGGGTTCAATCCCCAGTACCAAAAAAAAAAAAAAAAGATCTCATTTGGGGCAAAGATCACAGGCGGCCAGTGGCGGGTCCTTGCTGATTTTATCTGCACCTGCATTTAGCAGCCAGAATTTCTCTCCTGGGACCAAGAGGCAGGCACCTGGGGAATGCTGCAGGCCTGCAAAGAGGAGAAGAACAGGCCAGCTCACCACGGAGTCAGGAGCAACTCTAATGAGGTGGAAATAAGAACTACTGAATCATGATACACCCCAGCACCTCCACAGGAGGCAGAGCCCTGAGGACCTTCACTCCTGACCTGCATTGCTTGTCCCAAGTCAGTGATAACCTCAGCCCCAGCAGTGTTTCCGGGTGTTTTGCAGGGAGATTTTGGCTGTGGCTTAACTCAGTCTTTCTCTCTCTCTCTTTTTTCTTTTTGGTACTGGAGAATGAACCCAGGGGCATTCTACCTCCGAGCTACACAGCCGGCCCTTTTTAATTTTTTTTGTTTTGAAACAGGGTCTTGCTAAGTTGCTGAGGCTGGCCTCGAACCTGCCATCCTCCCGTCTCAGCCTCCCAAGTACTGGGATTACAGGTGTGCGCCACCATGCTCTAAGGAGTCTGCTGCTCAGATGTGTTTTCTGGAACATTCACCCTGTGACCCAGAAAGTGCCCAGGAAGGGAGGGCGGGCTGGGAAGGCACAGCTGGAGAGTCTGCCTCGCTGTGGCACAGCTGCGATGGTGCTGATCTCACAGAGACTCGGCAAAGGTGACCTTCTTTGCCGGTGCAAAGGGACTTCATAATATTACCAGCAAATTACCAACACTCTGTTCTCCAAGTAGAATTTGTTTCACACAACTTCAACTTTCTATAGCGAGACATTCTTCTATTTCAGAATTTAAACTATTAAAATTAAGCCGGGCCGGGCATGGTGGTGCA
>PVJS01009408.1:10954-50518 GCA_004027185.1 Glis glis
AAAAAAAAAAAAAAAAAAAGCCCACCTTGAAGCCGGCACGGTAATGCACGCCTGCAATCCCAATACTTGGGAGGCCAAGACAGGAGGATCACAGGTTCAAGGCCAGTCTCAGCAACTTAGTGAGACCCTCAGCAACTTACTGAGACCCTGTTTCAAAATAAAAGAATAAAAAGTAGGGCTGGGGGTGTAGCTCGGAGGTAGAATGCCCATGCCCCTGGGTTCAATCCCTAGTATCGCAAATAAAATATTAAATAAATAAATAAACAAACAATGAAAATTCGAAGCAAAAGCCTATTATCCCGCCTGAGAAGATGACTCTGTGTGGCTGAAACAACAGGTTTCCAAGGACAGTAAGGACAGGTGGTGATCTGCTCAAGGCAAAAGGGCTTTTAATTCTTGATTTATTTTTATTTTTTTATGCAGCGCTGGGGATAAACCCAGGCATGCTGGGCCGGCTCTCTACCTCTGAGCCACACCCCCAGCCCTCTAAAGGCTTTGCTCTGTGTGTGCGGTACCGGGGATTGAACCCAGGGGCCTTTTACTCTGAGCTACACCTCCAGCCCTTTTTATTTTTTAGTTTGAAACAGGGTCTTGCTAAGTGAGTGAGGCTGGCCTTGAACCTGGATCCTCCTGTCTCAGCCTCCCAAGTACTTGGATTACAGGCATGCCTCACCATGCCCAGCTCAGTCTTAACTTTTTTTATGTACTTGTCTGTGGCTTGCAGAATAATATCCCGTCCAAGGACAAAAATCACAACAATTTAAAGATCTGAATTGGCTTCGTTTACTTTTAGAGTAGATGGAGGAGTCATGTTCCTTCTCCCTCACCTTCTTTTTTTCTGAAACAATAAAAAATTTTTTTCAGAGACAAAGACAGAGGTTAATTTAGGAAAGTGGGGGGATACACGTTCAAGGGAGAACACGGGCCACGTCAAGAGGGAGAGAAAGCAACTTTGGGGTCTCTCAAGTACTGGGATTACAAGCATGCACCACCATGCCCGGCTCTACTTTAAAATTTTTTTTTTTTTCTGTACCGGGGATTGAACCCGGGGTGTTCTACCTCCACACTACACCCCTGGCCCTATTTTTTTATACTTTATTTTGAAACTGGGTCTCACAAAGTTGTGGAGGGCCTCACTAGGTAGAGAGAGAGAGAGAGATAGGGAGAGAGGGAGGGAGGGAGGGAGGGAGAGAGAGAGAGAGAAAGCGAGCTGAGGCTGGCCGCGAACCTGGATCCTCTGGTCTCCGCCTCCCAAAGTACTGGGATTACAAGTGTGCGCCACCACGCCCGGCATACTTTAAAATTTACATAGAGTGAAGTGTGCAAGTTTTAGGTGTCTTTCTACAGATGCATACACCCGATTAGCTGCCCTGTGGATCCATAGAAGCATGTCCCAAAAGCTGCCTTCCCCGCTCCCGGCCCACAGCCCCCTCCTGAAATTAACCATTGTTCTACCCTCTGTGACCACGGATTGCTTTTGCCTGGCCTGGGACTTTGTCTAAATGAAATCACACAGGGTATAGAAATCTGGGTTTTTCCCCTCATTATCTAAATATCACCAGCATCTCTCCCACCCTACAGCTGCACCATAATTTCTTTTTTTTTTTTTTGCGGTACCGGGGATTGAACCCAGGGGCA
Source organism: Glis glis (assembly GCA_004027185.1). NCBI lineage: Eukaryota > Metazoa > Chordata > Mammalia > Rodentia > Gliridae > Glis > Glis glis. Next base: position 12,593 of record PVJS01009408.1, read on the forward strand.
TTCTACCTCCGCGCTACACCCCCGGCCCTATTTTTTTTATCCTTTATTTTGAAACCGGGTCTCACTAAGTTGCGGAGGGCCTAACTAAGTAGCTGAGGCTGGCCGCGAACCCGGACCCTCCGGTCTCCGTCTCCCAAGTACTGGGATTACAAGCGTGTGCCACCACGCCCGGCTTCCATAATTTCTTTAATTGATTATCTTTGGTCACTTCCAATTCCAGGCTATTTTGAGAATAAAATACCCAAGATGTGTCAGGCTTCTTGTATTCAGAGCGGCAGGTCTGCCCAGTGGTAAAAATCCGACAGCCAGCTGGCTGCGTCCCTCGGCAGCAGCATCACCCGGGCAAGTGTCTGTTCCCAGAGCCACTTCCAAAACTGACCACTGTGCCATCCAAGCTCTCTACAGGGGACTGAGGACTCTTGCCCCTGGGGAACAGTCTCTTTTCTTAAAGTCCCACAATCAGGGCCACCTTCTCTCCCTGCAACCTGGCATCTAGGAGTGTACTTCCTCTTTGGAACTTGGTCAACCGGCCTAATTACTCCGGTGGAAAAGTCACCATTCAGAGCGTTGTGTTCTCAGACAGGAACTCTTATGTGTTCCTTGGAAGAAAAAGAATGTTCCTCAATGAAAACCAAGTAAACAAGGGCACGCCTCTATTCTGAGTAACACGACAGAAGTGATAAGCACGGTCACCGGCCCGCAGTTGGTTCCAACTATTGTGTTGTTTGCACAAAAAGATTGGAATGAAGAAGCCCGGGGGACACAGCAGATTCCAAGGAAAACGTTTGTGAGGCCACACATTAGGAGGGTTATGACACCGCTTCCCAGAAACAGGAAAATTAAGAGAGCAGCATTCCATGGGAGGCTGAGACAGGAGGATTGTAGTTTCAAGGTCAGCCCTAGCAACTTAGTGAGATCCTCAGCAACTTAGTGAGACCCAATTTCAAAATAAAAAAGAGCTGGGGGGTGTAGCTCAGAGGTAGAATGTACCTGGGTTCAATCCCCAGGACCAAAAAAAAAAAAAAATAGTAGCATTTAATGCACTTAGTTAATTGGTAGCCCACTGTCCACTAGCTGTGATGAGGTTGGGGTCTATTTTTTTTTTTGTGGTACTGGGGATTGAACCCAGGGGCATTCCACCTCCAAGCTACACCCCCAGCCCTATTTTTTGTTCTTTATTTGGAAACAGGGTCTCACTAAGTTGCGGAGGGCCTCTGAGACTGGAGGAGTGCAGGTTAACGAGCAGCAACTTAGAGAAACCCTCAGCAACATAGCGAGACCCTGTTTCAAAAGCAAAATATAAGCCAAGCATGGTGGCGCACGCTTGTAATCCCAGTACTTGGGAGGCTGAGACAGGAGGATCGAAGGTTCGCGGCCTGCCTCAGCTACTTAGTGAGCCCTCTGCAACTTAGTGAGACCCTGTTTCAAAATAAAGAACAAAAAATAGGGCTGGGGGTGTAGCTCAGAGGTGGAATGCCTCTGGGTTCAATCCCCAGTACTACAATAAATAAATAAATAAATAAATAAATAAATAAATAAATAAAATATAAGGTTGGGGGTACAGCTCAGAGGTAGAAGGGTTCCATCCCCAGTAACACACACACACACAGACACACAGACAGCAAAAAACAAAAAGGGCTGGGGGTGTGTGGCACAGAGGTAGAATGTCCCTGTGTTCAATCAATCCTAGTATCAAAACAAAACGAGAGGGAGGCATTTAAAAAATCCGATCAACTATTCTTTATCACGGAGCCATCAGAATCTTTTCCTGGGAACCACTAATTTTAATAGGATTGAGATCAACAGTCATTGAGAATCTGAAATGACGTGTGCATGTACAATAATCTTGTAAAATCAGTTTTCTTGTCAAACGAACAGTTCCCTGGCCCTGTTTTGTTTGATTTGCCCATGGGGAAGGCCAGAGAGCAGCCTAGCATAGAGCCAGCCTCCCCCCCCCCCCCCCCCCCCCCCCCGACAAGAGGAGACACACAGGTCCCAGCACCTGTAAGGAGGCTGCTCACCTGCCGGCCTCGGGCTGCGGGGACCTGGTTTAACTCAGAAACCCAGGACACAAGGACAGTGGGAGAGCGCAGACAACGCTGAACTTTTTTTTGTTTTGAGGTTTTTGGTTTTTTTTTTTTTTGGTGGTACTGGGGATTGAACCCAGAGGGATTGAACCTCTGAGCCGCACCCCCAGTCCTTTTTATTTTGAAACAGAGTCTCGCTAAGTTGCCAAGGCTGGCCTCGGTCCTGCGAGCCTCCTGTGTCAGCCTCCCAGGTACCGGGATTACAGGCGTGGACCACTGTACTCAGTTTAGTGCTGAGTTCATGATGATCAAAAGATTTTCTTGAACATATTTAGTTGCCAGTACACACTCACCCACGGGGCTGAAGAAAACGAGTGGGGGGCACACGAGTCTCTGTGTGAGCGTGTATGTGTTGGGGCGTGTGGCAGAGGTATTGCAAACCACGTCGCAAGCTGTCACGTTCAGAGACTGTGGAGTCACCAGGAGACGAAGCGCCCGCCTCAAAGACGCTTTCAGGTGCTGTTGACAGTGTGGGTAAGCTCCGAGGAAAGCCAGAAAACCAAATGAACATCAGCACGTGCAAAACCTTTAGAATCCCGCGGCAAAACGAGCCCGTGCTGTTGTTAGCAAGAAAGCAAGGATGAGCCGGGCGTGGTGGCGCAAGCCTGTAATCCCAGGGAGTCTGAGACAGGAGGATCGCAGGCTCGAGGACAGCCTCAGAAAGTAGTGAGACTCTCATCAACCTAGTGAGACCCTGTTTCAAAATAAAAATAAAATAGGGCTGGGGGTGTAGCTCGGAGGTAGAATGCCCCTGAGTTCAATCCTCAGTACTGCCAAAAAATAAAAATAAAAAAAAATAAAGAATAAAATAGGGTTGGGGGTGTAGCTCAGAGGTAGAATGTCCCTGGATTCAATCCCTGGCAACACACACACACACACACACACACACACACACACACACACACACACACACACCCGAGTATCCTGTGCCCACTGATCAGTGGGGACAAGCGTTTCCGCCAATCACTTGAGAGACCAATGGGAACTTGGAGGGTCATAGCAAGCAAGTGGGTGGGGTATCTGTGAGTCTCCCCTAAGTCCATAGTCACCAAAACTCTTTCCAGAAGCTCAGAAAGGGTGAAGGGGTGTTTCTCAACCATCTCCCCGGTGCCGGGGGTTGGGGTCAGGTAAAATCCAACAGGGCCGGTCCCCTCTTTTGCTCCAGAGGAAGCGTGAAGGCACAGAGGCAGCGAGTGAGTCTCCCCAGGCAATGAGGGGGGTGAGGGGAGCCTGGAAGCCGGGGAGTCTCCGCAGGTCAGAGCCGCTTCCACAGCCAGGGAGCCCAAGCAGCGCTCTCCAAACCTGAGTCACTTAGGCTCAGCTGGCTCAGGGCTGCCGGATGAAAAACAGAACCCACCAATTACACTTTGAATTTCAGATCATTTTTTTTTAGTACAGGCTGCCTCATGCAATATTTAAGACTTAACTTACACTACAAGAATTATTCATTGTTCATCTGAAATTCAAATCTAACTGTGCGTCCTGTACTTTTGCTAAATCCGACAGCCTTACACTGAATAGATGTCTCAAAGTTATCCTTAAAAAACACTTTTTTAGTTTTCCCTTTCCTGAAGGCCCTCTCTTCACAGTAGCTGCGCCCCCACGCACCTCTCTTTAAAACCGCCAGGCCCCCCAGCTCCTTCCCACGTGAATAAGGCAGACTGGAGCTTCCTTTCTAGTGCAAAGATGTGTGTGGAGCTGGGCGTGGTGGCACATGCCTGCAAGCCCAGTACTTGGGAGGCTGAGACAGGAGAATCGTAGGTTTGAGGCCAGCCTCAGCAACTTAGACCCAGTTTCAAAATAAAAGCATTAAAAAAAGCCGAGCGTGGTGGCGCACGCTTGTAATCCCAGTACTTTGGGAGGTGGAGACCGGAGGATCCGGGTTCGCGGCCAGCCTCAGCTCTCTCTCTCTCTCTCTACCTAGTGAGGCTTCCGCAACTTCGTGAGACCCGGTTTCAAAAATAAAGTATAAAAAATAGGGCCGGGGGTATAGCGCGGAGGTAGAATGCCCCTGCGTTCAATCCCCGGTACCGCAAAAAAAAAAAAAAAAGAGGAAGCTTGGGGTTTCTCACCCAGGCCTGGAGCAAAACAAAGATTTGAACTTTGACTAGAATATCCCAGAGTCCGTCACAACCTGGCAAAAATACAACGCAGAGGTAGGTACTGGTGCTGCCCGACAGTGTCACGGGCTTCGCAAAGCCCCTCTCCCGTTTGCTGGCGAAGTAGCTGCTTGCATGAGCTCCGTGACAACGGCCCTCCTTCCTGCCAGGATATAATTAGATACATCTAATCTGTAATCTTGTTTGTGCCAGAAGTGTCAGTTCGGGGACAGGGCTGTACTTCCCACGAGAAGCTGCAGGGTCCCCGCCTGATGGGCAGTCGCGACACTTCCGGGAGGCCAGGCACAGGCACGGCGGTGGTGTGGGCGGTTTAGATGGTCTTTGGTTCCTGGTCTCAGAAAAGCAGATTGGAAGAAAAGACCAGGCCACCATGGTGGCGCACACTTGTAATCTCAGTACTTGGGAGGCTGAGACTGGAGGATCCCGGTTCTCAGCCAGCCTCAGCTACTTAGTGAGGCCCTCTGGAACTTAGCGAGACCCTGTTTCAAAATAAAGAATAAAAAATAGGGCTGGGAGTGTAGCTCAGTGGTAAAATGCCCCTGGGTTCAATCCCCAGTACCGCCAAATAAATAGATAAATAAAATAAAGGCCAGGCCGATATGTTGTTGTAAAGTCTTTAAACCTTCCAGACAGAAGTGGACTCTTAGGCTTTCGTCATTGTGATGTGTAAGGACAAACAGAAATTAAAAATTAAAGGTTTAATTCTCCCAGTTGAACATAAGGGAAGACACCCTCCTCCTATTGCCACTTCCCTCCTTCCTTTTCTTCCTTCCTTCTTGTGCTGGGGATTGAACCCAGGGGCATTCTACCTCCAAGCTATACCCCCAGCCCTATTTTCTTTTTATTTTGAAACAGGGTCTCACTACGTTGATGAGCGTCTCACTACTTGCTGAGACTGTCCTCAAACCTGCGATCCTCCTGTCTCAGCCTCCCAAGGACTGGGATTATAGGCGTGGGTCATCGCGCTGACCATGTGTGAATCTTTTCAGTGGTTGAACAATTCTCTCCTGGGCTCACTGCTCAGGAAGGCTCCCTCCAGGACCCTAGAGCTCCCTCTTTGAACCATTATCTCCTAAGAAGCCTGGGGATGGGCGGGACCTTGGTTGTCACTTGACTCGGAAAGGCAAGACTGTCACTGCGTGGACTGGGCCGCGCGCCTGGCTGCATCCACGGGAGACGTCCTCCTGTCTGCGGTTCCCTGAGACTCTTCATACTTACTTATTCCCTAGTAAGATCGCGTCCTCTTTCTTTGACCTTTGTGGAGTGGCTTTCTGTGCCAAGAGATTTGTTGATAATTTTACTTCCCCAACGTGGGGCTTGTTTTATTGAGCAAGCTGCAAGGTCTCGGGGTGTCCATCATGGCGTCTTGTGGCACCTCCGTAAACAAGAGGCCTCAGGGCACCCACTGCGCATCATGCAGAAGCCCCGGTGAACGGGCCGCTCTGGGAAATTCCTCCCTAATGCCAGAAACGCCAAGATGTACATCAGCCCGGCTCACGGTCGGTCAGGACGGCGCATGTCCTGCACCTGAGCAAGTCCCACCGCCTGTGAGGAATGACAAGGCCGCTTCCGCAGAGCAGGGCCCAGGAGCTGGGGTGCCATGCAGATTCTCGGGCCCGCCCCACACCTGAGAAGCTGCTGCCCCACAAGACGTCCAGCGGACCCCTCACACATCAGACCCAAATGCAGTAAGATGGGCCTTCTGGACAGATTTAACCAGGACAGTGTGGCCAAAAGAGGGACTGTAAGATGAGACTGGTGTCAACCAGGCTGGCGACAGCGTCCTTCCTACCTGGTCGAATTTCTAACTTCCTTCTGGGAAGAAACTGGCAAGATCCTGAAGTTTCCAGGGAAATCAGTTACCCACTTACCTTGCTTTTAGGATCTTAGTTCGCGATTCTTTTTATATTTAGCCTGATAATCCACCCTTTGTTTTTTCCTATAAAGTAGCCCCATCTAAAAATAAACTTCTAAAGCCAGACGTAGTGGCATACGCTTGTAATCCCAGTACTTGGGAGGCTGAGACAGGAGGATTGCAGGTTCGAGGATAGCCTCAGCAAGTAGTGAGACTCTCATCAACCTAGGGAGACCCTGTTTCAAAATAAAAATTTAAAAAATAGGGTTGGAGGTATAGCTTGGAGATAGAATGCCTCTGGGTTCAATTCCCAGTAACACAAAATGAATAATAAATAATAAATAAATAAACGAATGAACAAACAAACTTACTTCTGGTCTATTAGGGTCATGCCCCTTACACACAAAATTCTAACAAACCTTTTTCTCCCCCTTACTAGGGATTAAACCCAGGACCTTCCACATGCTAGGCAGGCACTCTAGCATTGAGCTACACCCCAGACCTTATTTTATCTTGAGACAGGGTCTTGCTAATCGCTCAGGCTGGTCTTCAACTTGTGATCCTCCTGCCTCAGCTTCCTGAGCAGCTGGGATTACTGGCCTGCACCACCGCACCTGGCAGTACGAGAACTTTAGCACACCCTCCTAATTAAATTCTCTGAAAAGTCTTCTTTCACACACCTAAGAAAAAACGGGGATGGTGGCCGGGCGTGGTGGTGGCACATGCTTGTAATCCCAGTACTTGGGAGGCTGAGACCAGAGGATCCGGGTTCGTGGCCAGCCTCAGCTACTTAGTGAGGCCCTCCGCAACTTTGTGAGACCTGGTTTCAAAATAAAGGATAAAAAATAGGGCTGGGGGTGTAGCTCGGAGGAAGAACGCCTCTGGGTTCAATCCCTGGTACAGCAAAAAAAAAAAAAAAGAAAAAGAAAAAGAAAAAAAAAAAAACGGGGATGGATAGATTACTTGATGTGACTGACCAGGTATAAAGTTATTCTGGGAGACCACTGGGAAACTTGGGAAAGAATTAGCAAGAGGTTCAAAGAAAGTGCAGCCACAACACAACAACACAACAAAACAAAACCAAGGAAAAAACAAGAGGAACTGCAGGGTGCACCGCCGTGGTAGGTGGTGGGTAATTTTTGCAGATGTGTATTGTAAACCCTGACTGTCGATTTCAACAGAGATTTCAACACTGGGTGGGTGGGGAGGGGGCAGAGGGGCGGTCAAGGAGAGCTCCGTCCAAACCCATCAGAAAGGAAGTCAACAGGCCAGGACTAAGATGAGGCAAAAAGAACCCTACAAGCCAGGTGTGGTGGCGCACGCATGCCTGTAATCCCAGTACTGGGAGGCTGACACAGAAGGATCCAGGTTTGCGGCCAGCCTCAGCTACTCAGTGAGGCCCTCCGCAACTTGGTGAGACCTTGTTTCAAAATAAAGAATAAAAAACAGGGCTGGAGGTGTAGCTCGGAGGTAGAATGCCCCTGGGTAAAATCCCCAGTCCTGCAAAAATAAATAATAAAATAAAATAAAAAAATTAAAAAAAAAAGAGGGGTTCTGCTGTTGAAAGAAGCTGGGAGTCTTACTTGAATTCGATACAATCAATATACGGTGTGCTGGTGATGGCTGCAGTGTAAGGCATTGCGTCACTGTTACATAACTGCCTGTGGCGACAGCCTGCGACCAGTGACCTTCCGGCCACTCACACGGAGCTACTTTAATTACATTTGCAAGAACAGAACTAGCTTTCTACTATAGCTGCATAATTGATCTGGAAAAAAAAAGAACAAATAATTGTTTTATGTGAACCATGTAAAACCCAAACAGGCCTAGACTTGTAAAGATGACAGGAAAATGTGCTTTTTGTAGTCCTGCTAGCAATTGAAATAAAAGAGACAAATCCACTCTTTGTTGAAAAGTCAAGTACACACAGGACTGCTACCCTCAAGGAGGCGGCGCAGAGGCAGATGCGGGCAAGAACACCATGACAAGACGGGCGAATTCCAGGATGGCGACAGGCCAGGCTCTGGCTTCATGGACACAGTGGCGGGACAAGGTCTTTTTGTGGAGGGTGGCTGTCCTGGGAGCTTCCCCGTCACACGCACAAGACTGTTCCCATGTCACTCATCTTACTGGCCCAGAATGATCCCGGAGCCCTGCGTGGTGGCACACGCCAGTAATCCCAGCATTTGGGAGGCTGAGATTGGAGGATCTCAGGGTTGAGGACAGCCTCAGTAATTTAGCAAGGCTCTCGGCAACTTGGTGAGACTCCATTTCAAAATAAAAAATAAATAGAACTGGGAGCCGGGCGTGGGGGTGCACACTTGTAATCCCAGTACTTGGGAGGCTGAGACCAGAGGATCTGGGTTCGCGGCCAGCCTCAGCTACTTAGTGAGGCCCTCCGCAACTTAGTGAGACCCGGTTTCAAAATAAAGAATAAAAAATAGGATTGGGATGTAACTCGGAGGTAGAATGTCCCTGGATTCCATCCCCAGTACCGCAAAAAAAAAAGGGGGGGGGAGACAGTGCTCCCATGCACAGATCCGGGGTCCTCTCTTTTTTTTTTTTTTGCAGTACTGGGAATTGAACCCAGAGGCATTCTACCTCCAAGCTACACCCCCAGCCCTATTTTTTTTTATTCTTTATTTTGAAACAGAATCTCACTAAGTTGCCAAGGGCCTCACTAAGTAGCTGAGGCTGGCAGTGAACCTGGATCCTCCTGTCTCAGCCTCCTAAGTACTCCGATTATAGGCATGCGCCACCACACCTGGCTTACTTTTATTTTTGAAACAGGGTCTCGCTAGGTTGATGAGTCTCACTACTTGTTGACGCTGTCCTCAAACCTGCAATCCTCCTGTATCAGCCTCCCAAGTACTGGGATTACAGGCGTGCGCCACCACGCCGGCTCTCTCTTCAGTCTTAACATGTACCTTCCGATTTCAAGTAGGAGGCACGTTCTTGCCAGAGATCCTTCCAAATCTTTCACATACCGTTTGGGACATCGCGTTCCAGTACGCATGGTGCTGGATCCTCACCAGAGAAACTTTCCTGATGAGGAACCCACCAGCTGACACCGGGCAGGATTCTGCACAGAGAGACGCCTCCTGTCTTTGAGTGCTGGCGCCCGGCAGGGCTCAGCTGTCCATGGGATAAGCACAGACCAAGAACTGTACAGCTGGGGTCAACTGGCGAATTCCTCAGCCAGAGCCCCACCCGGCAGGCGACTCTGCTGCATAACTTTCTGGTGAAAAAATGGTTTTAAAAAAAAATCAACTTTGTAGTACATTATGAAAGAGCAGTCTGGTGTAGGATCACACCCTCTAGTGGACAAAGAGAGAAGTTCAAAATCTTGACTTGCTATAATTCTTTAGTTCAATTTTTATACTTTTTTGGATAGAGGCCCATGGTTATTATGTTCCAGTCTTCCTTCCTTTCTTGTATTGGGCATTGAACTGAGCTACATCCCCAGCCTTTAAAAAATATAGAGTTGTCGATATTTAAAGTTGTCCAGGCTAGCCTTAAACTCATGATCTTCCTGCGATTACAGGCGTGGACACTGTGCTTGGCTTGAAAATAATTTTTTTGTGTGTGGTGCTGGGGATGGAACTCAGGGGCATTCTACCTCTGAGCTTCACCCCCAGCCCTATCTTATTCTTTTATTTTGAAACAGGGTCTCATTAAGTTGCAGAGGGCCTAAATTGCTGATGCTGGTATTGAACATGTGATCCTTGGGTCACAGCCTCCCAAGTACTGGGATTACAGGTGTGCTACTTCTGAAGGTCCGATCCTTTTTCTTTTTTTTTTTGGTGGTACTGGGAATTGAGCCCAGGGCACTCTACCACTGGGCCACACCCCCAGCACTTTTTATTTTGAAACAGGGTCTTGCTAAGTTACCCAGGATGGCCTCAAACTTGGGATCCTCCTGTCTCAGTCTCCCAAGTACTGGGATGACAGGCATCCGCCACTGCGCCTGGCTGGGTCTCTTAAAGACAGTGCTCCTGCCCCCTTTGACATTCTTATATAATCCGGAACAAAAAGTCTCAAACACTCGGGCTCATCTAGGACATGCTGCGGCCTATTTAAACATGTGTTCCCTGGGGTAAACAAGTACATTGTCACCACGACTCAGCTGGTGGGGGCGGAACCCATAAGGAGCAGCTGAAGGACAGAGCAGAGGGCGGGGAGCGCTCCAGGCGCTCAGGGCTCTCTCCTCCAGGGGAGCCTGGGCTGCCCTCCCTTCACCCACAGGGCACCAGCACGCTAGGGCACTGGAGCCCGGAACTGGGCAGGGGAATTAATGAAGGCTGTTGTCACAGTATGGTCACAGGGAAAGGCAGAGGAAGCTCAGCCCTGAGAAGCCATATTGAGGCAGCATTTGGCAGGTGGGAAGGGGACAGGCATCCAGTGAGCCGGCGCAGAGGCTGCAGGGAGGGTCCTTTCTCAGCTCAAGTTGCTCTGCCTTGTGACAGTCACTCTCCACGGTCCCTGTTCCCTGCTCCTGGCCGACTCTTCTGCCCTAAGCTGTCCCAGGCCAACCAGAGGCCGCACGGGACACTTGAGCAACCGCCTCGGGCTGTGAGGAGAGTACTCGGGCCCTGAGTGGCTCTGCCAGCGTCGACCACACGCGCGCACGTAAGCCTGAAGGCCTGACGTCACTGCTCAGAGGGCCCGGCGTCTCGAGTCTGCACCGACACTACCTCACCAAGAACGAACCAGTTCACAGGCCACAGCTGTGCGAACAGACTTCCGTTCTGAGGAGACAAGGGCCGCCGTGAGGGAGCCAAACACCCCGCTCCAGAATGGGTCAGCGACTGGCCATCGAATCGCAATATGTGCTATTTTTTTTCAGTATATATCACATCTTAAAACACAACATATTAATTCAATTAACATATTATTCCTCTAGAGACAGCACGTAGAGAAAAGGGGAGAAGGTACTTTTGTGTGTGTGGTACTGGGGATTGAACCCAGGGGCATTCTACCTCTGGACTACACCTCCAGCCCTATTTTTTATTCTTTATTTTGAAACAGGGTCTCACTAAGTTGCGGAGAGCCTCACTAAGTAGCTGAGGCTGGCTGTGAACCTATGATCCTCCTGTCTCAGCCTCCCAAGTACTGGGATTTCAGGCATGCACCAGCATGCCTGACTAGGGGAACCACTCTTGAGTGGTCTGCATGTGACTGTGGAGGGGGGAGACCCAGAAGCCCCGGCAACTCCTCCCTCAGCTCTTTGCCTGGGTGGTATGTGGGCACCTTGTGGCTGCCAATAGCACGTTAGTGCCCAGGGCTTTCCCAAACTGCGGCACCCCAGAGAACCTTGCGGCTGGAAATACCGGAATGTTCTGCAAATCAGGAAAAATGTCAATGACAAGAAGCACGTCTGTGTGCACAAGGCCACTGGCCCACCTGGAGCGCATCGCAGAATCTGCTGGCCTCACACTCAGAAGCGCCACCCTGGGGAGCCATCGTCACCATCACTGTCCCACTGTACTGAAGAAAATCTAGGTACAAACTTGGAAGTGAGCTGCCCGCGGTCACAGCGGCCTAGTGCCAAGCTGGGACCTGAAGCCCGTGTGGAATCCCGGAGTCATCCAAACTCAAGTGCTGCTGTGCCCCGGAAACGTCCAGTGGCCAGGCCTCTGCGGCCGCAGGTTCTTCAGCTCGCTGGGCAACTGTCGCAGACCGCAGGAGGCTGACCTCACGGTATGCGACCACATTCCTGGCCTCGGGCAGAGACGGGCTGGGACAGTCCCCAGGAGTCCAGCCGGGCAAGAGACCACGAGGTCAAGAGGCGCAACCCGCATATCCGGAAAAGGAACACAAGCCGGGGGACAGGCAGGTGGCTTGTGTCTGACACGGCCAGACCGCAAGTTCAAGACATTTCTACACCACTGTAGTGGCCCAACCACAACGTAGGGACAGCATGATGTGGCCAGATGTTTGCACTATAGGGCGAACCACAAACATGGCAGCTGGGACACAGGCTGGTGGAGGCACGCCCGCCTTGCTTGTGTGAATACAGCACCGGCCACACATCCCAATGCCTACGTGTCCCTGGTCCCTGTGATGACAATGTCCCTCGGATGTATGTACAACTAGGGGCAGGGTGATGGTGGTTCTGCTCCTGCTGGGACCCCTGGGCCGGGGTGGAGTGGGATGAAGTCATGGGGACAGGCAGCACAAAGGGTGTGAGACCACTCAACAGCCACTGCCCCAAGACCCCCAGGGACAGAGCAGCTCATCCTGTAGACGGCTGGCGGTCCCCTCAGCACACTGAAGCAAGAGGCCCAGGTGGGGTAAGGGACCGGCCTGAGGAAGAGGGGCAGCTGCCAGTAATCACGACATACGTGGCGTGACAGGTTCCGGGGGACAGTCATTTTCTGGCAACTCCTACCCAGGTGGAGCGCTAACACCCCGGAATCACAGGAGTCACCCCTCTCGGTGGACCCAGAGCCCTCGGTCATCTCTCCACAGCGTCTGTTCCCTGAGGTGTAACAGTGTCCCTCAGCACCCGCCCACACTTCCCATAAAGGGGCGCGGGAGGCGAGTGGAAGTCACTCTACAAAACAGTTAAAAACAGTGCGGCCAGGTGTGGGTCTCAGCACGGAGGCGGCACGCTCACGCGCATGGCCGCTGGGCGTGGAAACCATAAAGAGTGTGGAGACTCCTTGGGGAACTCCGTTTATTCACATCCATACAAAACAGTCTCCAGCACGCCAACGTTCAAGAAGCGAGCGGTGAAGAATTACACCCAACAAACCTTGAGGTCCTGAGCGGAAACATTTACAATCCAGGCCGCAGATGCAGCAGAAACGAAATGAGATTGTCATCCAGCAAACACACGAACCTTCCGGTAAACTGACCTGCAAAGAAAACGGACCTCATCAGTTTTTATTCTACTTTTCCAAGTGTGGGGTTTTTGTTTTGGTACTAGGGATTGAGCCGGGGGCATCACACCTCTGAGCTACACTCCCGGCCTATTTTGTTTTTATTTGGAAACAGGGTCTCACTAAGTTCTTTTTTTTTTTTTGGTACTGGGGATTGAACCCAGAGGCATTCTACCTCCAACCTATACCCCCAGCCCAATTTTATAGCTTATTTGAAGACAGGGTCTCATTAGGTTGCTGAGAGCCTCACTAAGTTGCCGAGGCTAGCTTTGAACCTGCGATCCTCCTGTCTCAGCCTGGGATTACAAGCGTGCATCACCACGCCCGGATGGATCTTGCTAAGTTGCTGAGGCTGGTCTCAAACCTGAGATCCTCCTGTCTCAGCCTCCCAAGCACTGGGATTACAGTTGTGAAGCACCATGCCCGGCTTCTACGTTACCAAGTCTGAACATTAAAGACTGTTAGCACCATAAAATACTCTCCCAAACTGGAAATCGATCTTCCATACAGAATGCAGTGTGGAAGGTACCCTGGAATTTTTTTTTTTTTACCTGTGAGGCCCCTGCTATCTATCCACCCCTCTTTGCTTCCACGTCTAGTGGCAGTGCCCCAGCCCAGGGCTGGTACCTCCCACTCAAGGAGGTCACAGTGACTTTGTGACCCACCTCTCCAGGCTTTAACTGTGGCTTTCCCCAGGAATCTGCTGGTATCAAAGCTACAACAAACCTGATCTCTGCCACCTAACCCTCCTACAACGCAACACCAAGCTGCACATCCCCACTTTATTCTCCCTTCCTTCTAACCATGTACTTCTATTGGGTTGCTCCGGCAGACGCTGCTTGCTCCGTAGTCCCTCCATGGAAGGTTGCTGCTTTAAGCAGCTCCCTAATAACTATTCCATGGTTCTTGCCACAGAAGGTCGCTGCACTAGGCAGCTTCCTGATCAATAGTTTTCTCGCACGATACTGACACGAAGTCTGATATAATAATTGGGAGAGAATTGAATAATTGGGGGGGTTGGAGAAGAGATCCAAGATGACAAATTCTCCTGCCTTATGTAGTCAAGGCCTTTCTTATATAGAGATTCAAACAAAGCAAACAGGAAGAACATCACAAGTTAAGACCAGGGAGTGGCAAGGTGAATGTTTCAGGGAGAACAGGAGGTCATCAACGTCCAGGCTTCGGTCCCATTCGGTCCAAGGCAGCTTGTCTGCGTGCAGACAATTTCCACTTAGCATGTGCTGTGTGCATGGTTAAGCCGGTCCAAAATGGTGACCTCATCGCGTAGGCTAAGATGGCCCCCAACATACTTCCCCAGTCCAGCCCCCAGCGTGAGCTCCCCACATCCTCCTGCACTAGCACTCTTCCTGCTTTCTGTCACACGCTTCCTCGGCTAACAACAGCCTTTCTCTCCTCGCAGGGCCACATGCGACCGCTCCCATTAAAAATGCTTCTTCCTCTTGTTCCGCAGCACGCCTGTTCCACTCAATGCCTCCCTCCATAGAGTCTGCACCCCTTCATGCCAGGGGCCATACTTTTTCTTCTTTGGGTGCTGCTGGGGATGGGATCCAGAGCCTTGTGCCTGCTAAACACACACACGCTCTACCACGGAGCTGCACTACCGGCCAGGACTGGACTTTTCTTTACACCCCCTCCAAGGCATCTGACATAGTCCTTTGACCACTACAGGCGCTCAAATATGCTGAACGCGTCACTTCTCAATCTGTGCACTAACAAAACAGGCGACCAGGAGGAAGAATGCTGCTTCATGGAGGAGGAAGGCTGAACTACCGCCAGGAAAGTAAACATTAAAAATTCCAGCTGGGTGTGGTGGCGCACACTTGTCATCCCAGTACCTGGGAGACTGAGACAGGCGGATCCGGGTTCGCAGCCAGCCTCAGCTACTTAGTGAGACCCTGTTTCAAAATAAAGAATTAAAAAAAAATAGGGCTGGGGGTGTAGCTCAGAGGTAGAATGCCCCTGGGTTCAATCCCCAGTGCCACAAAACAAAAAAAATCAGTCCCTCAGTCACATCGACCATAAAGCAAATGCTCAACGGCGCTTGTGGCCGCTCCGGAGAGCCCCTGTAGACCATTTCTTTTTCTTTCTTTCTTTCTTTTTTTTGTGGTACTGGGGATTTAACCCAGGGGCGTTCTACCTCCGCGCTACACCCCTGGCCCTATTTTTTTATACTTTATTTTGAAACCGGGCCTCACGAAGTTGCGGAGAGCCTCACTAGGTAGAGAGAAAGAAGAGACAGGGAGAGAGAGAGAGAGAGAGAGAGCTGAGGCTGGCCACGAACCCAGATCTTCCGGTCTCCGCCTCCCAAAGTACTGGGATTACAAGCGTGCGCCACCACGCCCGGCCTTCTGTAGACCATTTCTGTCACCATACAAAGTTCTGCTGGACAGCCCTGTTCTGTACAGTGATCTTTTGAAATCACACACTTATGCACATCTTCCTTTCCTTTCAAACTCACATGCTACCCCACTATTCCTAGGACAAAGACCAGAATCCTCACATGAGCCACAAGGCCCGGTGTGACCTGGCCCTCCCGCGCCTTTCTGGCTTCTCCCCCACACCATCCTCCAGCTTGCTTTCTGGTCTACAAATGGTCAGTTCCTCCACTGGCCACGCGGCCTTTGCACAGACTGCCCCAGGGCTTTTCCAGCAAACTCCTACTCATCCATCAGAGTCCCGCTCAAAGGTCTCATCCTCAGGAAAGCTTTCCAGTCTCCACCACGCTCCTTGTGATGTACGGTCTCACAGGTCTGTGCTTTCTTTCAGAGCATTCGCCTCGGCTTAAATTATACCCTTACATGTGATTTTGTGTGTGTGTGTGGCACCAGGGATTGAACCCAGGGGCTTTCTACCACTGAACCACACACCCCAAGCCTTCTTTATTTTTCATTTTGAAACAGGGTTCTTGCTAAGTTACTGCATGCTGACCTTGAACCCGTGATCCTCCTGTCTCAACCTCCCAAGCACTAGGATCACAGGTGTGTGCCACTATACCTGGGATCAAGTGTGATCATTTAACCTTGCCTCCCCAGCTGGGCTATTGCTTTCTTTTTTCTTTTTTTTTTTTTTTTTGCAGTACTGGGGATTGAACCCAGGGGCATTCTACCTCTGAGCTACACCCCCAGCCCTATTTTTTTTATTCTTTATTTTGAAACAGGGTCTCACTAAGTTGTGGAGGGCCTCACTAAGTAGCTGAGGCTGGCTGCGAACTCAGCCTCCCAAGTACTGGGGTTACAAGCATGCGCCACCACGCCCGGCTTGGGCTTTTGCTTTCTGAAAATAAAACCCATGGCTGTTTGTTCGTCTCTGTATCTCTAACACTTGGCATGGAGCCTGGCCAAAGTACCAATACATATTTTTGAAGGAAACAAGCAACATCAACACTGTTTACCGAGTTTTGCTCTCTAATACAAACTACAGTTTTCTTCCGCGGCGGCAGCATAGGTCCTGTTTGCAGTATCATACATGATCATCAAACTGCTGCTAGAATGCTCACACCTGTTACTGCAAATTCAAAACCCAGGAAAGACTTCCCCTGGGAATTTACTTTAGGTCAGGGTCGGGCTGCCTGGTACAAGGCTGCACCCACCGTGGAGCAGGTGCAACAACACAGTAGCCTTTCCCCAGACCATCCATCGGCTTTTAGGGCTCTCGGTCTCTATGCTTGACATACCTGGTTCACCCAAACTGAGGTCACTTCAAAAACCCCTCCAAGGAGCAGAGAAAGGAATCATTGCGGGCCTTCACTGCAACGCCTGGGGCTGGGTATTTCTGCAGAAACCCTGGGGAAAGAGTAACACAACGTGCTTTAAAAGGAGTCTCATTCGATGCTCACTCCAGAAACCCGCGCCAACGCAGAAGGGGCCTCGGGGCTCTCCGCCGGCCGCAGCGCCTCCCGACAGCCCCTCGCGCCGACTGCGGTGGCCACGTGCGGCCCAAGTCCCCTGTGTCCCCCGTCCAAGCCCCAGCTGCTAAGAGGGGGCGGCCCCGCAAGTCCCGGACCCGCCAAGGGGCCGCGGGTCTCTGGGGCCCCGGGAGGAGGGTCTGAGGCCTCAGTGCCCCGGGGCTGGTGGCAGCAGAAGCCGCGCCAGGTCCCCCGCATCGACCCGTGGGCCAGGGCCGGCCACCAGCACCAGCCGGACCAAGAACGCGTCTCTGCTCCCTTCCCGCTCTCCAGGCCGGAAGTAGGGCCGCAAACACACTTCCGGGCCGGAAGTGAGGGCTTACCATAGAGACGGCAGCTAGAGGGTCGCCCTCGATTTGAATTTGAGTCCTCCAAGGCGGTCTTAAAGGGACCGCTGCCGGGCGTGGTGGCGCACGCTTGTAATCCCAGTACTTGGGAGGCTGAGACCGGAGGATCCGGGTTCGTGGCCAGGCTCAGCTACTTAGTGAGGCCCTCCGAAACTTCGTGAGACCCGGTTTCAAAATAAAGGATAAAAAATAGGGCTGGGGGTGTAGCTCGGAGGTAGAACGCCCCTGGGTTTAATCCCTGGTACCGCAAAAATAAGAAAGAGAAAGAAAGAAAGAAAAAGAAAGAAAGAAAGAAAGAAAGAGAGAGAGAGAGAGAGAGAGAGAAAGAAAGAGAAAGGAAAGAAAGAAAGAAAGAAAGAAAGAGAAAGAAATAGAGTTGGGGTGTGGCTTGGAGGTAGAATATCCCTAGATTCAATTCCCAGAACCAAAAAAAAAAAAAAAAAGAGTTTAAGGGTTTGGGGCTCAGGGCTGGGGCTAGTTCCCATGTGGTTAACAACATGGGCGATCTTTCTGTGTTTCAATCAACAACCTAGTTGAGGTCCTAACTTTTTTGGTCAGGATGCAGAGACAAAACTGGGGAGCCAGCTTACCACACTGGATGTCCTGCATCCAAGAAAGGGACAGTGGCTGTTGGAGGTGACGTGTCCTGGGGTGTTTGGGAGGCAGGAGGGGGAGGGCCAGGCATCAGCGGACTCGGGAAGTGCTGTCCACCGATGGGCAGATGTGCCTTTCTGTGCCGTTCTTCTCAAAGTGTCGCCCCTGAGCGCTGAGCGCGGTCACATCTGTAACGGGAACTTGGCAGACCAGGCGCCATCGACCGGCCAACGGACCCTTGGCTGTGATTACAGTCTCACCGTGCAGGGACACCTCCTGCACAGCTCATAAGAGGAGGGGGGTCCCCAGAACAACGGCTGGAGGGCCTGAGAGGCACCTGAGTGGCTTCTCTTAATGAGAGCTCTTCATCCCCATTTATTCGAGTGGCTCAGAGAGGCTGGGAGGACGCGGGCCAAGCCTGTCACCCTCCGAGTGCCTCTGAGTGTCCTCATTCACCTGGCTGCTGAAGCCAGGACACGCCTCGGGGGTCAGCAGGAGCCAGCAAGCCCTGAATACAAAGGAAAGAAGGGCCAGGTGCCTGTCATCCCAGCGACTCAGGAGGCTTTGAGGCAGGAGGATAACAAGTTTGAGGCCACTTTGGGAGACCCTGTCTCAAAATTAAAAAATAAGCCGGGCATGGTGGTGCACGCTTGTCATCCCAGTACTTGGGAGGCTGAGACCGGAGGATCCGGGTTTGCAGCCAGCCTCAGCTACTTAGTGAGGCCCCCCGTAACTTAGTGAGACCCTGTTTCAAAATAAAGAATAAAAAAAAAATAGGGCTGGGGATGTAGCCCGGAGGTAGAATGCCCCTGGGTTCAATCCCCAGTACTGCAAAATAAATAAATAAATAAATAAATAAATAAATAAATAAATAAAATGAAAAGGGCTGGGGATGTAGTGCTGTGGTTGAGTGCCCCTGGGTTCAAACCCCGGTACTGCCCTTTAGTTTGAATCAGGTCTCACTAAGTTGCTGAGGGTCTCGCTAAGTTGATAAGGCTGGCCTCGAACCTGTGATCCTCTTGTCTCAGCCTCCCAAGTACTGGATGGGATTATAGGCATGCACCACTGTGCCTGACAAACTCTTTATTTTGTACAACTAAGTAGTATATACTCTTAACAACATAGGTGACTTGAGTAAGGTGGTAAAGACGAGATATTTTCTATGTGCAGTTAAATCAGTACAAGCGTAGGCACTGACAGCCGCGACGCACGTTCTATCTGTGGACAAGTTTATTTTTGAACCTACTGTAGCATTCACATTAATTTCAGGACATGAAAATATGGGTCTCTTGGAGACAAGGAAATTTGAATTGTAAGGATTTTGTTTGTGAATTATAATGTGGAAGTACAAAAAAAAGAAAAAGGAAAAGAGACTTTTTTTTTTTTTGGTGGTACTGGGGATGGAACCCAAAGGCATTATACCTCTGAGCTACATCCCCAGCCTATTTTACTTTATTTTATTTTATTTATTTATTTATTTATTTATTTATTTATTTATTTTTGCGGTACTGGAGATTGAACTCAGGGGCATTCTACCGCCAAGCTACACCCCCAGTCCTATTTTTTTATTCTTTATTTTGAAACAGGGTCTCACTAAATTGCAGAGGGCCTCACTAACTAGCTGAGGCTGGCCTTGAACCTGCGATCCTCCTGTCTCAGCCTCCCAAGTACTGGGATTACAAGCGTGCGCCACCACGCCCGGCTGAACTCGTTTTCATCTCTCTGTAGAGTCTCATTTTTCAAGCCGCCACAGGAGTGTCATTGAATGTCAGTGCTGAGGCACAAATTCAGGGTTCCACCATCCTGCAGAGCCCGTGCCCAGGGACAGCCTGTGTGTGGTGACATGTCACTCACTGGGTCTTCTGACCAGCTCCCTGGCACACATTACAGTCCTGGTCCAGGAGCAGAGGGTGTACCCCCACTCCTGCACACACTGGAAAGGTATCTGCAGGTAGAATACAATGGAACTGGGGAACAAGCGAATCCAAACCCGGTTCCCTGGACCTCGTCCCACCTGGCGCAGGGGTGCCCAGTGAGTGAGGTGTGCCACGCAGAGGTCACTGGGGTCCCTGTCAATTGGGGCTGCTGCCAGCAGCCATCGCCTTATTGTTAGACCCAGACTCTGGCTGTCACTGTGGATTCCCAGAGTAATGAGGGTCTGGATGGTCATGTGACACAGGGTGGAACAAGGTGCAGCCTGTAGAGTAGAGAGTAGAGGGGAAGTGTCATGGGACACCAGTCCCAGAGACAGTCGTGTTTCCTTGGCCGGGGCAGTGGCCAGGCCAGGACGCACTTCTATACATTAGACGCGCCTTGCTCATGGGTCGGTCACTGTGTTAGTTCAGTTTTTGTTACTGCCATGCAATTCCTGAGGTAGGCTAATTTTATCAAGAAAAGAGGTTGATAAAGCTTACAGTTCTGAAGATTCAAGGGCTTGGCTCTGGTGAGGACCTCACGGGGGGTGGCAGGAGGGTGTGCAAGAGGGAGAGAGCATGTCACCAAATGGGCAGCCAGAGAGACACTGGGGTCCTACAGTAACTTCTGAGGGCATGCCCCAATGATCTAAGGACCTCCCCCTAGGCTCCGCCTCTTAAAGGTTCCACACCACCTCTTAGAACTCCCAACATATGAACCTTGGGGGGACAAACAGCATCCATACCAGCCAGGCGTGGTGGCACACGCCTATAATCCTGGTGCTTGGGAGTCTGAGACAGGGGAATCGCAGGTTCGCGGCCAGCCTCAGCAACTTAGTGAGGCCCTCCACAATTTAGTGAGCCCCTGTTTCAAAATAAAAGAATAAAATGGGGCTGGGAGTGTAGCTCGAAGGTAGAATGCCCCTGGTTTCAATCCCCAGTAACACACACACTAGAGCTGGGGGTGTGGCTCAGGGGTAGAATGCTCCTGGGTTCCATCCCCAGTACTCCCCCCTACAAAATAAATAAATAAATGAATAAATGGCTGGGGGTGTAGCTCAGAGGTAGAATACTTCTTTGTTCAATCCCCAGTACCAAAACAAATAAACAACCCAGAAGCGCAGCCTGAGCATCTAGGGGACAGGAATGGGGCACCTGTAGCAGCTGGGGACCCACAGCTGCCCCCTCAGCACCTTGGCTTGTGGGGGCGGAAGGAGTGGACGGAGGGTGGCAGGCAGGTCTTCTCCCCGTGCCTCTGCACCTCCCACCCGCTCCAGCCACGCGTGCCCGGTCTGTTTCCCTCCACCCCAGGGTTTGCACGACGGCCACACAGAGGGTGGCAAAGGGTCCCTCAGTCCCCGACACGTGTGATGGGATTCCAAGGCCGTGGAGAGTAGAGGGCGGTCCTCCTCTAAGTTTGCCTAGGGATGAGGATGGGGGGGAGACGAAAAGGCTTCTCTCTTCCAAATAGCCGAAGGGCGCTTCCGATGGAACTGACAGGTGTTGCAGGCTGCGATAAGAGGCAGAGGACATGGCTCCCCACGTGTTTATAGGTGCCTGCGGCTCCCCTTATCTTTTTGTGCCCCTGTCAACGGCAGTGTTTTCTGCTGATTGAGAAAACCCCAAATGTAGAACAAACGCTGTCTTGGAAATGTGGACTCTGCGAACACGAGCCGCTTTTGAAAGTGTTTAGCTTCATGGCTAAACACATACGCTTGCTCTCCGATTCCGCCAGGGAGCTGGAGGGAGCAAACCAACCGTGGCTGCCAACGAGGGCCGTGGCTTGCCTGCTCGGCCACTCGCTCCATCTTTTGTTCAGCCCCAAACGCGTTTTCCCAGCTGCTTGGCTTCTCGGAAGCCGTGTATTTGATTTGACTGGAACATTCTCACGGATCAGAATTTCCTGAGAGCCTATTAGGACTGCACGGGGAGGATGCACGGCTGTCTGTCCAGAGCCATCTTAGCTCACGCGATGAGGTCACCATTTCAGACCGACTTAACCATGCACACAGCACATGCTAAGTGGAAATTGTCCGCACGCAGACAAGCTTCCTTGGACTGGATGGGACCGAAAGGTGGACATTGATGACCTCCTATTCTCCCTGAAACGTTCACCTTGCCGCTCCCTGGTCTTAACTTGTGATCTTCTTCCCCTTTACTTTGTTTGAACCCTTAATATAAGAAGGGCCCTGGCTACAGAAGGCTAGGAGAATTTGTCGTCTCTATCTTCTCCCCAACCCCCCAATTATTAAATTCTCTCCAAATTATTATAGCAGACTTTGGGTCATTATCATGTGAGAAGAAGACTATTGTCAGGAAGCTGCCATGAGCAGCGACCTAGGAGCCACGGAATAATTTTTAGGAAGCTGCATGGAGCAGTGGCCTTCCATGGCAGGAACCACGGAATAATTTTTAGGGAGCTGCATGAAGCAGCAGCCTTCCATGGTGGGACTATGGAGCAAGCAGCATCCGTTAGAGCCCACAATGGCTGTCCACCTGTCTGACAGCTGAGTGACAGGGAATCCCCCAGGGTGGGACTTGGGTCAGGGCTGGGGCGGAAGACCCTGCAGGGGAAAGCAGGAGCCCGAAGGATGAGCCATCTAACTTCAAGGGCTGTTGTGGACTGAACTGTGTGTGTCTCTCTCTCAAAAGACATGTTCAGTTCTAGCTCCCAGGACCTGCGAGTGTGACCTGACTTGTCAATATTTGTCAATAAGTTCTGTGCAGATGTCGTCTAGCTAGGATGAGGTCATCATGGAGCGGGCAGGCTCTTATCAAATTGTATTAGTCCGCTGTTTCATTGCTGTGACCAAAACACCTGACAAGAACAACTTAGAGGAGGAAAGGTTTATTTGGCTCATTATTCAGAGGCTCAGTCCATGGTTGGCCGGCTCCAAGGCAGGAACATCATGGTGGCGGGGTGTGGTGGAGAAAAAAAGCTGCTCAGGGTAGCTGGAAGCAGAGAGAGAGAGAGAGAGAGAGAGAGAGAGAGAGAGAAGTGGCCAGAGACAGATATGTCTTCAAGGCCACACCCTGACGGACCCACCTCCTCCAGCCACGCCCTGCCTGCCTGCCTACGGCTACCACCCAGTGCGTCCATTCAAATGATTAATCGATCAGTGGATTTACACACTGAAAGGGTTACAACCCCGATTGTGCATTGTCAACACATGAGGTTTTCTGGGGGACGTTCTACATCTAAACCATAACACAAATGTCACTGGTGTCTTTATAAGAAGAGACAGAGACGCACGGGGCCATTCATAAGAAGACAGAGGCAGGGGAGGGTGAGGCATCTATGGAACACGGAACACGAGGGATTGTTGCCCCCACCGGACCCTTCCTCTGGCTTCTCTGTAGAGCCCCCTGAGGAGTCTTCTCCAAAAAACACCTCCTACCTTCATGGCGACTGATTCATCCTTCCTTCCTGCCTTCCTTCCTTCCTTTTTTTTTTTTTTTGTGGTACTGGGGATTGAACCCAGGAGCATTCCACCTCTGAGCTACACCCCCAGCCCTATTTTATCTTTTCTTTTGAAACAGGGTCTCACTAAGTTGAGGAGGGACTCACTAAATTGCGTATACTGGCTGCAAACCTGTGATCCTCCTATCTCCGCCTCCCAAGGACCGGGATTACAAGTGTGAGCCACTACATCTGGCTCCCCCAGCTCCCCTCCTTTTTTTTTTTTTTTTTTGTGGTACTGGGGATTGAACCCAGGGCATTACACCTCTGAGCTACACCCCCAGCCCTATTTTTTATTCTTTATTTTGAAACAGGGTCTCACTAAGTTGTGGAGGGCCTCACTAAGTAGCTGAGGCTGGCCTCGAACCTGTGATCTCCTGTCTCAGCCTCCTAAATACTGGGATTACAAGCGTGCGCCACCACGCACGGCTTTACAGACCTTCTTTCTAAATCTCTTTCCACTTCCAAGTGGGAAGAAGAGGAGCCCCTTCAAAGACCAGAGAGAGAGAGAGAGAGAGAGAGAGAGAGAGAGAGAGAGGCGGTTGTCCTGGGCACTGCAACCCTCTCTGTGGCTCAGAGCAGCCCTTCCGCAGGAGCCTCAGGGCCACTAGATGGCAGCAAAGACTGCGCCTGGTGGAGCCCAACCTAGTGCGGTGGGCACAATTCTGGTGGGAGAAAGACCCAGAAGACCCACGGAGGGCAGAGGTGGTGTGGCCCTCTGAAAGAAGGGGCACCCAGGCCCACTGTGTTATCGAAGCCCCGGGCAGGGGAAGCAAAGGGTCGATGCACAGTCAGGGCGTCTGGGAGTCCAATTTGAGTTCTGACTTAGAAAGAGGAGATGGGGTGGCAGAGGGTGTGCTTAGCTTGTGCAAGGCATGGGTTCAATTCCCAGCACACTCACGTGCACGGACACACACACAAAAGGAAGCCAGTTTCCTTGGGGAGTCTGCCTGGGCTCCCCAAAGCAGGTTGTTTTCCTGAGACGGAGGCTGCGTGGTCAGAAGGGGATGGGGGCACAGCGACAGGTCAGAGTGGGTCCTCTGGGTTGGGGAGCCAGGGCCTGGATGTCTCTCTGGGGCAGCTTCCTGCAGAGTGTTCACTCTCCGGTGCAGAAGGGAGGAGGCAGGCAGGCAGCCCGGGCACTTTGAGCATAGTGTCCTTTGAATCAGACAGAATCCTTCTAGGATAGTCAGTTGATTTAGATTTTTGGAAATTTGGGGAGAAACATCAATTATCATTTGCTTGCAAGCCCAACCACATTCAGTTTCCCCGAGCCAAAATTGAGAGCATCCTACAAGACCCTGGATGGGCTCCTGGCACCTGGTGTTAGCTGTGACAAAAAGCCAAAGGGAGGGGGTGTGGTGGCACACACCTGTGCTCCCAGCTACGGGGCATGGTGGTGCACGCCTGCAATCCCAGCTACGCAGGAGCTGAGGCAGGAGGATCACAAGTTTGAGGCCAGCCCAGGCAACTTAGTGAGACCTGGTTTCAAAATAAAAATGGGCTGGGCCTGTAGCTCAGTGGTAGAGCACTTGACCAGCATGCATGAAGCCCTGGATTCAATTTGAAGTACCACACACTCACACACACACATGCACACACACACGTGCGCGTGGACACACACATGAGAGAGAGAGAGAGAGGAAGAAGAAGAAGAAGAAGAAGAAGAAGAAGAAGAAGAAGAAAGAAAGAAAGCTGAAAGGGAAGGCTAGAGGTTAGTGACGACTCTTTAGTTCTTGAGAAAATAATTACTATAATAATAGGTAACATTTATCAAGCATTTTGTGTGCATTATCTGATTTCGTACTCACAACCCTTTTGAGACAGGAAGCAAAATGAAAAAGAAACCGAGGTTCCGAGAGGCTCAGAGACTTTCACGAGGCTGGAAATCAGAGAGTCCTGGAGTCCGGGCTCAAAGCAGGCCCTGGCTCTGCTGCACCACCGGACACAGGAAAGATGCTCAGCGCACGTGCAGAAGTGCGACGTTAGGACAAGAGAGGCGAAGAAAATATTCACGAAGAAGGATTTAGAGGGAAGACTGAAACTTTGGGGTTGCCAACATTGCTTATGTTCCAAGTCTACTCTCCTCAAAATACCTTTTGTGGAAGCTTCAGAAAGATTGCAGGAAAAGAGGGCTCCCTAGTTGCAGCGGCTTGGGAGATGCCGGGGGAACATGCTCTTCGTGGTAGAGCTTCCACTGATGCCCACGAGTCTGAGAGGGGTGGGGGTGGGGGTGGGGAGAGGCGACGGTCCTCAGAGCTGTTTTGACCACACACCCTCCCCTTAGCACAGTCTGATGCGGCTTGGGTTCCAAATGACACACTTGAGAAAATGCTGCCCCCTTAGAAACTGGAAGATCAACTCTCACTGTAGCTAGAAAAATAATGCCCCCCAAATAATGTCCAGTTCCTAATCTCTAGAACCAGGGGTCATGATAGAAGAGTAGGCTGAGATGTGGGGTTCCACCGGTGTTGCCATTGGAGGTGTGTGTTGGGGGGGTGTACCCGAAGGCCTGGGAAGAGACTTGGACAGGCTCTAGGGCAGACCCACCCCGGTTCACAGCCAGCATGGGGGGGAGCTCCAGTCTTCCAACCTCAAGGAAGTGAATTCGGTGATAAGCTGGTAGCGTTGGAAATGGATTCTTTCCATAGTTTCCCGATAAGGGCCCAGCCTGGCTGACAGTTTGATTTCAATCTTGTAAAACCTTAGATCACAAAAACCAGCTGAGCCCTCCTGGACTTCTGAGCTGGGAGCCCACACCTTCATGCAGTTTTAAGCTGCTGATGTTGGGGCAATTTGTCATAGCAACCACAGGAAATTAATACACACGTCCATCATGGATTCTTTCCGTTCCATTTCCCAGACAAAACTGCACCACCTCTAGCCTTCTTGTTGCAGTGGCCCACCCTGGGTGTCCCCGGGGCCTGTCCCTCTCCGCCCCAGTGCCAAGCGTGATGACTGAAGGTCCAAGTTCAGAGGTCCCTTTGAAATTCTCTGTATCAAACAAGGTCTTTGAAAGCTGGAGGGAGAGGAAAGGGGCAGAGAAGATTTCTTGGCCAAACAGAAGCTATTTTGAATTCCAACACCAAGAATCCAAATCTAGGCGCCTTTTCCAGCACATAGACGGCATAGAAAATTAAAGTTGCTTAAAAATAATTATTTGGCTTTATGCTGAGTTAAAGAAGCCAGACATAAAAGAGTACATTCTGTGTGCTTCCATTTCTGTGAAGTTCTAGAATAGCCAAAACTAATCTGTGCTGATAGAAATTGGAGAAGCGGCTGCCTCTGGGGAGAGGGTGGAGGATCAACTGGGAAGAGGCATGAGGGAACTTTCTAGGGTGAGTGTTCAGTGTTTTGATAAGGGTGTGGGAGCCACATTTGTCAAAACTCATCAAACCGTGCACTTCAGATAACGTGCATTTTGATGTTTGCAAGTTGCGCTTCAATTGTACAAGAGGAGAAAATAAAAATAATTGTCTAGGAAAGAGAATTGGGTATTGTGAACAATCACCTGTTATTCAGAGGAAAGATACTCCAGCTGCAGAGAGAACAAAAACAAATTTCTCTCTAGTGTCTAAGTGGCAACACTTCACCGGGCAGGATTGGCTCTGGGGTTCAAGGGCGACTGGCAGATACTGCTCGGTTTCTGCCGATCTGCGCCCACGGTGGGTCCTGAGCGTCCAGCAGGTTCACCGGCCCGTCACCGATGACTGAGGCAGTCAGTGCTGGTGTCAGGCAGGTCTGCCTCCTCTGGGGCTGAGCAGAGGACCTGCGAGAGACTGTCAGGTGGGTTCAGGTGCTTACTGCAGCCTGGACCATCTGTGCAGGACCTGCTTGTCCTGGAACCGGGGTGCGAGGTGCTCAGAGGGTTAATAGAGTTGAGAAGTCACTTCCCAGCTACCTGGGGTGTTATAGTCTTGGATTCTCTCTGCTGAGATTAAAGACTGGGTCAAAGTTGGCTTGCCTGGGGGGATGTCCCTGGAAGGGTGGGGGGACAGAGAGCTATAAGGTTTCCACCTGCAGCTCCTTGGAGCCTAATTCAAATTGCATGAAAAGGGAGGGATCCAGCCAGGCGTGGTGGTGCACACCTGTAATCCCAGTCCTTGGGAGACTGAAACAGGAGGATTGCAGGTTCAAGGCCAGCCTCAGCAACTTAGTGGGGCCCTCAGCAACTTAGTGAAACACTGCTTCAATAAAAATAATAAATAAATAATAATAATAAATAAACAGGGCCAGGGATGCCTCTGGGTTTAATCCTCAGTGCCACCAAAAATAAAAAAATGAGAAAGGGGTACATCTGACCTCCCTTGCCAGGTGAGCAGGGGCTGGGCTCTGTCTAGAGCTGGGGTGGGGATATTTTTCTTTTCTTTTGTAGTGCTGGGGATAGAAGCCAGGGCCTTGCATGTGCTAGGCAAGCACTCTACCACCAGGGGGAGGAGTTTGACAAGCGTTCCGGAGGCCCGCCTTGAGGCTGCATGATGTAGGGCCTGGCAGGACTTGAGCCCCCCCCGCCCCAGGCAGACCCGGGGGAAGGGCGACTCTCATCACCAGTCCTAAAGGCTCAAGATGGGCATTCACATGGAAGGCTAGGTTGAAAACAGGTCAGAGGGAGGCAGGGAATGGGGAGGCTGAGGCTAGAGGGCTCCTGGGTCTGTGGAGCCTTTCAGAGGAGCTACTGAGCAGCCTGTGGGCATTCAAACCTGGTCAATAGGAATCTTCTACTGAGAAGAATCGCCTGGAACACAGGCTAAGGAAGCCTGGCCTGGCATTTGACTTTATTAATTTTTTTAACCTTTAAGCCTACGGGCACATTGGTAAACATTAACCACTGAGTCCCTGGCGGGGAAGCTGGGATTTATAGTATTTGCCAATTCCCATGGTGTAAATATTCCCTCTGTAGTGGATTTCAAGCTGCTAAGGCAATATCACCGATTGTAGAGTTGTTACAAATGACCTAGTGTGTTCACTGCACAAAGACCGTGGACCTAGATGATCCCCAGACCATGATAGCGGGGAAATGGAGGAAAGGGTTAGGAAGTGATGTGTTGGGGTATCTGGGATCTTTTGTTATAATGTACATAACTGTGTGCTTACCTAATTTATTTATTTAGTACTGAGAATCGAACCCAGGGACATTCTACCTCTGAGCTACACCTCCAGATATTTTTATTATTTTGTTTTGAAACAGGGTCTCGCTAGGTTGATGAGAGTTTCACTACTTGCTGAGGCTGTCCTCGAACCTGTCATCCTCCTGTCTTGGCCTCCCATGTGGCGTGTCCCAAAGTCCCCATCGTAAATCACACCGTGGGACCATCCAGGGGCTAAAGCCCCTACAGACAGGACATTGCAGGGACCTAGGGGTCAGATCCCCAGGGCAGAGGCCAGACACCTCTTTGGTAATATTACTTCTTCAGTCCACAGATGTCATGTGGCTTCTGGGCCTCAGTCTCAACCTGTTGCCCTCTCAGAATGTGCTTGTCTTCAGGTGCAAAAGCCCAGGCCCCCTGGAGGGTGAGGACAACGTGGAGGGCGATGTCACCTGACAGCCAGCACCAACTGCCAAGGAAGCGAGTGAGGCCACCGTAGACTGCCCGGAGCCCGCTGAACACCCAGGAACCCACAGTCCCATGAGGCACGTGAGGCTAGGTTGCCAGATATTATAGTTAGATACAGAATGTCCCCTAAAGAGCTTACTTATTAATATTTGGAACTGATGTAACTGAGTCATGAGGGTTGTAATCCTAGCAGTGGATAAATCCATTGTAATGGATTTACTGGGTGGTACCCAGTGGACTGGTAGGGTGTGGCTGGAGGAGCTGGTCCCTGGGAGTTCAGCCTTGGGGATTATATATGTGGTTCCTCCTCCCCCTGAGCTCTCTCTCTTGCTTCCAGCCTCCATGATGTGAGGAGCACAGCCCATGCGCTCTCACTCTCTCCACCTCCTGCCGCCATGCCTTGAGATCCGCGGTCCCCGGCCTCACACAGACTGAACCCGAAACTGTAAGAAAATCAATCTTCTTTCCTCTAAGTCACATGGTCAGTCTTTTAGATTATAGCTGCAAGGACGCTAACTGGAACACCAGGTAAATACAGGCAGTCCAATTGAAGCTGAAGTTCAGATAAACAACAAATAATTTTGTATAAATTATAGTATCAACTAGATATATTTCTACTAAAAGTTATTTGTTGTTTATTTGAAATTCAAATTTAACTGGGCAGTCAGTATTTTTATTTGCTAAATCTGGCAAGTCCACTCCAGGTGAGAGGACAGGAAAACTGCCCAGCAGAGCCCAGTCCAAACCGTTGACCACAGGGTCATGAGCAAATAAAACCATTGCTATTTTAGGTTACTGAGTTTTGGGTGGTTTGTTCTATAACAATAGAAAATGGATGTACCATCCTAATTATTAGTCTAAACCAATGGTTTTCTTTTTTGATTTATTTTGATTTTTTTTTAATTTTGGGCAGTACCGGGGATTGAACCCAGGGTCATTCTACCTCCGAGCTACACCCCCAGCCCTATTTTTATTCTTTATTTTGAAACAGGGTCTCACGAAGTTGCAGAGGGCCTCACTAAGTAGCTGAGGCTGGCCGCGAACCCGGATCCTCCAGTCACAGCCTCCCAAGTACTGGGATTACAAATGTTCGCCACCATGCCCAGCTCCAATGGTTTTCAAACTTTATCATGGATCACATGGAGGGCCAAATTAAATTTGTAGCTTGGAAAATAACAAGTAAGTGCACAGACTCTTTAAGTTAAGCACGCTCCTGCAGGTAAGTGCACACTCCTGCGGGTAAGTACACTCCTGCGGGTAAGTGCACACACTCCCCTAGGTGCGTGCACACACTCCTGAAAGCGAGCACACTCCTACAGGTAAGCGCTGACTACTGAAGGTAAGCACACTCTTCCTGCAGTTAAGCGCACACACTCCTGAAGATCAGTGCACACACTCCTGAAAGTAAGCACACTCCTACAGGTAAGCGCTGACCCCTGAAGGTAAGCATACTCTTCCTGCAGTTAAGTGCACACACTCCTGAAGGTCGGTACACACCCCTGAAAGCAAGCATACTGCTACAGGTACGCGCTGATTCCGGAAGGTAAGCATACTCTTCCTGCAGTTAAGTGCACACACTCCTGAAGGTAGTGCACACACTCCTGAAAGTAAGCACACTCCTACAGGTAAGCGCTGACTCCTGAAGTTAAGCACGCTCCTGCAGCTAAGTGCATACTCATACAAGTAAGTGCACACTCCTACAGGTAAGTGTACACTCCTGCAGGAAAGTGCACATCTCCAGTTGGCAGACACTCCCGTTGGTACATGCACACGCTCCTGAAAGTAAGCACACTCCTACAGGTAAGCGAAGACACCTACGGGAGTGTGTGCACTTACCCTCAGGAGTGTGCATTTACCCATTCTAGCTAATAAAATATGATCTTTAAAAATGCAGTGGGCTGGGGATGTAGCTCAGTGGTAGAGCACTTGCTTAGCATGTGTGAGGCCCTGGGTTCTATCCCCAGCACTGAAAACAAAACAAAACAAAACAAAACAGAAGGGAGTTTGCTGAGATACACCCCTAGAATTTCTGATTCAGTGGCTCTGGGGTGGAGTCCAAGGATCTGTATTTCCAACTAGTTCTCAGGTGAGACCAGTGCTGCTGGTCTGGGCACCACACTTCAAGAACCACTGATGTGAACTGACCTTGGGTGCCCTGTTCCCAGCCAGTGATCAGGTCAGGGATGGTCGGCTGACTCCATTCCAACCAATGAGTGTTGAGGAGAAGTCAACGGGAGGGCTTCTGGGAAAGGGCTTTATGACTCTTCTTTTTTTGTGTGTGGTACTAGGGATTGAACCCAGGGGCGTTCTACCTCCAAGGTACATCCCCAGCCCTATTTTATTTTTTTGTTTTGAAACAGGGTCTCGCTAGGTTATTGAGAGTCTCACTATGCTGCTGAGACTGGCCTCAATCCTGCGATCCTCCTGTCTCAGCCTCCCAAGTATTGGGATGACAGGTGTGCACCACCATGCCCAGCTCCGACTCTTCCTTTAGATGTCACTGCGTCTGGATTGGATGCCTAGAGTGGCCTCGGCCATCCAGAAATCTGGACGGGAGCCAGACTGGGAAAGCAGAGCCAGGGGATATCGGGGACCCACTGATACCAGCCTGTTCCTTGTCCTTCCTCCTCAGTCCCTGCTCTGTGAGAAAGCAAAGCCCTTAGCTGATAAAGTGAAATTGATTCAGAGTCTCCACTACTGTTGGCCCAAAGTGCCTAAACTGATCTGCCAATAAGCCATGGCTCGCCAGCGCGGCAGGTGCTGGGAGGACGTAGCCTTCAACACCAGCCTGGCTCGCTTAGTGCTGCATGAAGCCTTTCACGTCTAGAGCTGGCTGAGAGGTCAGGACACAGATATTGGCTTGTGTGGCGGAGGCAAATGTTAACCTTTCCCCTGTGTTCAAGTTTCAAAGTCAGAATGATGAACTTGGGGGACCATTTGACGGCCAGTCTTAGGAGTAACCCAGCCCTGTGCCTGGATCACCTGGAGGTTCAGCGATGGGACCATCTGGAGGTTTAAGTCTTCCCTGGTGGAGGCTGCCCTGAGATCTTAGGCGGTTTTAGGGGGCGGGCGTGGGTGGAGAGGGGATCCTCCAAGCTCTCATAAGCTCCCATGGGGAAGGGTGGGGGAGGTCGGGCTGCTTCCCAGTGAATTTAATGTGGAGAGACTACTTCACAGTCTTCGAGGAGAATTAAATGGGATTTCTGTTCCTGAATACGGCTTAAGAAGACAAATAAGCCCTGGTTATTGGATTAACATCTCCGGGGCAATGACGGAGCCCACTTTTCCGCAGGTGCTTCGCGAGCAGGACCGTGGATGCTCAGAGCAGCTTGGCTGCGGTCCAACCTCGCCTTGGGTGGCTCCGGCTTTTTGTTCCTTTTGGATGTGGTCTAAAAATAAAAAAAACAAGGTCCAAAGTCCTCAGCGATGGCCATTCAGATCCCACATGGTGACTGAAGTCATTTCTCAGACAAATATAGGTCCCAGAACAAAGCAAGGGAAGGAGGGAGGGAGGATGATGAGGGCAGGTGCGGGCAATGCGACTCAGCTCTCAATCCAAGTCCCAGCCGCCCGGGTGCCTGGCTCTGAGAACGGGCAGCAGAACCGGAAGAAATAATCTGAGTGGAAAGGGACAATTTGTGTGACAGCTTGGCTAGACAGGAGCCATTTGTATGACTTTTTGTTTTGATACTAGGGATTGAACCCAGGGGTGTTATTCTACCCCTGAGCTACACTCCCAGCCCTATTTTATTTTTTTATTTTGAAACAGGGTCTCACTAAGTTAATGAGAGTCTCACCAAGTTGCTGAGGCTGGCTTCAAACCTGCAATCCTCCTGTCTCAGCCTCTCAAGTACTGGGATTATAGGCGTGCTCTGCCACAGCTGGCTATATGACTTCTCTTTTTAAAATTGAAGTAAATCTGGGCATGGTGGTGCATGCTTGTAATCCCAGTACTTGGGAGGCTGAGACCAGAGGATCCAGGTTCGCGGCCAGCCTCAGCTACTTAGTGAGGCCCTCTGCAACTTAGTGAGACCCTGTTTCAAAATGAAGGATAAAAAAATAGGGCTGGGGGTATAGCCCGGAGGTAGAATGCCCCTGAGTTCAATCACCAGTACCAAAAAAAAAAAAAAATTGAAGTAAAACTCATACAACACAAAATCAACTGTCTTTTTTTTTTTTTTTTGGTACTGAAGATTGAACCCAGAAGCATCCTACCTCCAAGCTATACCCCTGGCCCCATTTTATTTCTTATTTGGAAACAGGATCTCTCTAAGCTGTGATCCTCCTGTCTCAGCCTCCCAAGTATTGGGATTACAAGCGTGTGCCACCACGCCCGGCTCATAAATCAACTGTCTTAAAGCGAACAGTCTGATGGTTTTAGTGCATTCACAGCTTTGGGCAACCATCACGTCTATCCAGTTGCAAACATTTTTATCCTGCAAAAAGAAACCTCAGGCCTTGTAATGGTTTGGATTTAGAATGTCTCCCTATCCCTCTTGGAAACCAGGCAGCCATGTTGGAGGCGGGCCTTGGTTGCCAAGGAGGGGTACCTGGGGGTGTGGCCTTGGGGGTTATATAAGGCCCCACCTCCCCTTGTTCTCTCTTTCTCTCTTGCTTCCAGCCTCCATGATGTGAGAGCAGAACCTGGCTCTCTCCCTCTCTCTGCTTCCTGCTTCCATGCCCTGAACTCCACAGACCTGGCCTCACATGGACTGAATCTCTGAAATCTCCAAAATCTGTGAGCCAATAAATTTTCCTTCCTCTAAGTTGTATGTGGTCAGGCATATTGGGTCACAGCACTAGAATGTTGACCAAAACAGGCCCATTAAGCAGTCATTCCTCATATTCCCATCTTCTCCCAGCAACTACCAATCTGCTTTCTGTCTGAACAGATTTGTCTAATTCTGGATGTTTCTCTCTTGTAGTTGGGTGTCTGGCTTCTTTCATGTGAAATACCAGGTTTTCAGGGCTCGTTCACATCGTAGCATGTGTCAGTGCCTCATTTCCTCTTATGGTTGAATGCCATCCCCCCTGGCCACCCCACATTGCACTTATCCATTCACTGCTTGATGGGCACTCAGGTGGTTCCCACCTTTCACCATTATGAATGGCGCTGCTGTGGACATGTATTTGTTTTGGCTGTTTTTGATGCTTTGGGACAGATTCCCAGGAAGCCTGAATTCTTACAGGGCAAGTCTAAGCATGGGGGCACACGCACATTCACACATGTGCTTGCACTCACACGTAAACACACACACAAGCTACCAAAGATGGGGGAAGCATTGCTGCTTTTACACCCTTGTCAATCTACAGCAGGCAAAGGGGCCCTGTGACTTCCCATCCTGCAGGCTTGCGGACTTAGTAAAAGCAGGATTCTTTCCCTTGAGAATGGTCAGAGAAGTAACAGCAGATTCAGAAGAGACAATGCGAAGCAGCCATTGAGAATATGTTCAGAGCAATATGTTCTTGGGTCATGAGATTATATTGAGCAGGAAGGGCAAAGAGCAGACATGTGGTATGCAGTCTGATCACTACCTTGTTGAAATTCCCAATGCGCAGGTGAAGAGCAGGGAGGAAATGCATGGCGGTGCTACAGGCTGTATTTTCCTTCCTCACTGAGGTGTTGGGAGAATTAAAGGAGTTAATGTAGCCGGAAGACTTAGAACAGGGCTTGCTGCCTAGTAAGTGCTACACAGGTGTGCGCTCTCATTAGTGATTTCTGCTCACAATCAGAAAAGAAATTTTTTTTTGGTACTGGGGATTGAACCCAGGGGCATTCTACTTCCAAGCTACATACCCAGCCATTTTTTTTTAAATTCTGAAACAGGGTCTCACTAAATTGCTGAGGCTGTCCTTGAATCTGCGATCCTTCTATATCAGCCTTCCAAGTACTGGGATTATAGGCATGCACCACCATGCCTGGCTAATCAGAAAAGTTTTAAAGAAAAAACCACTTCTTTCCTTCTGCCCTTTCTCAAGAGGGAAGCATGCTACCTTTGAGTGGGTAGGGAAGGTCTGACAGGACCTGGGAGGACAGAGACTGGCCCCACGGATTGTGGGGTAATACTTCCTGCCCTGGATGGTGTAGGATCATGGGGTAACACTTCCTGCCCTGGATGGCGTAGAGCCCCACTCTACCCGGACATCCTGCAAAGAGGGCTTTGACGAGTTCCCAGAGGACTGTTGCTGTGACCTGGAGTCCAGGGTGGGGGGGAGGGAAGGGGCTGTTCTGTTTCCAGGTATACAGGGGCTCTACCTGGTGAAAGTACCCCAATTCAGGTTTCTCCCCTCAATACCCAGGACTCTGGAAGAAGAGGGCCAGAAGGGACCAAGACAGGGTGAATTTTGTCCTAGCCTCCCCTGCCCCTTTCAGGAGCAGGGAAGACCAGGGTACCCCAGGTGTCCCAGAGGCTGTGCCTCTGTGGCTTTGCCACAAGGGGGCGCTCCGGGCACCACCAGGCCCTTCAGTGTGCAACCTGGAAAAGAAAAAGAAAAATCATTTTCTTCTGGCGTGGGCCTTGGGTCCCTCCTAACACGGGTGGAGGAGGGGAACCAAGAGTGGATTTAGAATAATTTCTCTCTGCCTGGGCTCAAGACAGGCCCCTGAGTGTGGAGAGAGGCCTGGCCGCGGCCTGTGGGGTGCTGGGGTGCTGGGTAGCAGGAGGCAGAGCTTGGGGTGGCTCTCGTGGGGCTCTCATGGGGTTGGCAGGAAGGCCAGGGACCCCGATGTCTGCTTAGAGTTGAGGCCTGTGAGATGGGTTCTGCAGCCTTGCTGAAGACCAGAGCATGCGTGCGTGCGTGCATGCATGCGTGTGTGTGTGTGTGTGTGTGTGTGTGTCTCCGTGTGCAGCTGTGCCGGCATGCAGAGTACCTCCATGACACCAGGGGGAACCTTTCCACCCTGGCCTTTCCAAGGTGAAACTCGATCTCATCCCTGCTATCAGACACCAGAGCCTGCACCCAGAGCAGGGGGTACAGAGATGTGTGCTCACACATGCGCAGACACCCGGAGATGTGTACACTGGCCCAGACACACGGGCGTACATGGATGTGCACATGCAACAAACACGCATATAGACGCTCCTGGACACACATATAGAGACACACACAGACACGCACACACACAACCCTGTACTGATAAGACAGGATGTGAACAGATGCTCCAGGATTAACGAAGGAACTCACATGGCGTCCAAGCCAGACATCCAGGCCCCTGGGTACCTGCGATCACCCTCACACAGTTGTGGCTGACGCACAAATCCCGCACTCTGCCTGTTGACAGAAGGGACCCTCGCGTCAACTGCTCCTAAGAGGAGTCCACTGTGCTTTTCTGGCAGCTCAGTGATGGCAGGGGAGCCGTCCCTGGGGCGGGGGGAGGCAGCCGGACGAGGCCAGGCTGATGGACTGGAGTAGATGACAGGTGACAGAAGGGAGATGAAGGCGTGTCATGCTGTCCTCCGGACTCCGTGTGTACGCTGGTGGCCGACAGCCAGCCTCTCTCCCCGGGGTATCTCTGCACCATAGAGAACCGGGGATCAAATTCGGATAAAGAGATACACGCTTGATTGGGCCTCGGGATCGGAGCCTTGCTCATGTGGCCTCCTGAGGGGCCTCGGGCTCCCCAGGGGCTCTCCAGAGCCAGCCCATTGTCTGGGGTCGCCTAGGTTCCCTCTGTCCAGGGCAGCAGAAGAAGGTACCAACGGTGGCATCGTGCCAGTCGCAGGGCTCAGAGTGAGTGGGAGGGAAGGAACGGTGAACAGCCAACCTGGGCAGGCAGGACAGCGGCCTCCAGACATGTCCACTGCAGGCAGCCAGCTGGGGCGGGAAGGCCCAGTCATCCAGTGGGGGCCTGATGGCCGGCGAGTGGCTGCACTGCCCTGCAGGGGCCCCGAACTTCCCCTCCCAGTCTTCCCCTTTGGGGCTGCAGAGGAGGCTTGAGCACCCTGATACCATGCCTGCTTGGGGGCTGTCTCCTGCGAGGCCGGTGCCTGAGCAGGCCCTGTGCTCAGTCCTGCAGCCACATCCACACTATATAAGAGCAGAGTCAGGATTCGAACCCAGGCCGGACTCCCCAAGCTGGCTCTCTATGCACGACGCTCACCTCGTCAACACTGGCGGTCACTGGGGGGCATGGGGTGCCTACCTTGGCTGGACTCCGATTCCAGTGCCTGTGTATCCCTCCTCTGGTCTGCACATAGCCAGAGAACCAAGGCCTATTCACATCGCTGTTTCATGGGCAAGGAAACTGAGTCAGATTTCCAGATGGAGAATGGGAAAATTAGTATTCTGGGCGGGGAAGGGGCCAGGAGAAGCCGTGGTGGCGCTCGGCAGACATCCCTCGGCAGCCAGGGTGTGTGCCGGCTGAGGGTCTGTGCAGACAGAAGATGCCGTGGTCCGGAGCCCAGGAGCTTCCGGCATCCACGTGGCCTGGTTGGCGGGTGGGGACAAGGGCGGTGGGCACAGGAGCTGCGGGCATGGAGGGAGTGCATGTCACACTGAGAATCTGGGGCATTTGCTGCGAGTCCTGGGGAGCCATCGAAGCAGGGGAGGGACAGCGGCAGATGGACACCTTCCTTCCCACGCCCGCCCACCTCGGCAGTGTGGAGACAGTGTGTTCCTCTGGCGGTGGGAAGAGAAAAACTGATACTTAAACCTTAAATAAAGCCCCGTTCTGCCCTGGCAGGAGGCACCGCCCGTCCCCCGGGTGAAGGGCTGTGATGAAGGCCCCGCTGACGTCCGTCTGGTGAAGCTAGAGGGCCTGGCACAGCCCGGCCACAAGCCCCCCACCCACCCCGAGCCTGCGGGTGGGGTCCTCCGGCCAACCCCCTCCCCACCAAGGGCACCGAGGAGCGGCCTCAGTTTCCCATTGGTCTGGGGAATTATTCAAACCAGCCAATCGCACCCTCCTGTGGGAACCAGGGGCATATGTTAGCATTTGTCGCTGTGGCCAAAACGTCTGCCAAGAACAGTGTAGAGGAGGAAGGGTCCGTTTTGGTTGATGGTTTCAGAGCTTTAGTCCGTGGATGGCTGGGCCTGAGGTGAGGAAGGGCATGGTGGAAGGGCGTGGTGGAGGGACACTGCTCAGATGATGGCAG
Organism: Glis glis; assembly: GCA_004027185.1. NCBI lineage: Eukaryota > Metazoa > Chordata > Mammalia > Rodentia > Gliridae > Glis > Glis glis. The sequence continues at coordinate 50,428 of PVJS01009408.1, forward strand.
CTGGGAAGCAGAGAGAGAGAGAGAGAGAGGGAGAGAGAGAAAGAGAGGGAGAAGAAGAGGGAGGAGGAGCAGGAGGGGGAGGAGGAGGGAG